>JBCAUJ010000005.1:7225673-7282827 GCA_038406275.1 Cataglyphis albicans | reverse complement strand
TATATATATACACACACACACATCTGTATTTTGCATGTTTACATGCTCGCATGAGCTCATATTATCTCTTGATAAATGTCTCTTACAACAGTATCATTTTTCCCATGGAATGACACTAAAATTCGAAGAATATTGTATCGAAATAATGATCGTAATTAATCATCTAGATCGTTGATGTGCAGAACCTCTCTATGAGTTAAACCGGCATCCAATAAAGTTAAGATGTCTCTACAAGGATAGAGAATTCTTCTGGGATAACTCGTTGTTATTTCAAAACTCGCCGGAGAATCTGACTGACTGAATATCCAGTGATAAACATCCTGAAAGTGAGAAAAAAAATAGTTTTGTTTTTTATAATGATTAAAAGTCAATCTGGCAATTATTAGAGCAACTTCCAAGCAAACATCAAATATAAATAATTTTTGCAAATGTTTCATCTTGCACGTCAACTATATAAGTAATGATATTTCTAATCCATATATTTATACGATTTCATCATGTGTGAATTACCTCAACTGTGTCAGTCATAAGGAATCTTCTTTTCATTGTTCTCTCTCCAAGCTTAATTTGAAGATGACACGCATTAGGATTAGATGGTTCCGGCTCCAGCGGTACTTTGTTAATAGTAAGTTCTTTCTCGAGTCGTATACGTTGTATCTCTAGCTCTTGCGCATTCAACTGTTCCTTCTCTCGGGCTTCTTTCTCTTCCCGCGCTCTTCGCTCCTCCTCTCTTCTACGATCTTTTTCTTGATCCGCGCGTAACGACTCCTCATAAGCGCGATCCTGCTGTTGTCGGAGCGATTGCGCGGCACTACGCTCTGCTCTAAAATACCCATAAAAAAAACAATTTTGGTAAATAACGCTATTTTCTCAATTTTCATGTCTAAATTTTTCTCGTATTCACCTGTCCCGACGTGCTTGGATCAAATTAATTTCATTACGTTCTATGATTGTTTGCAAACGCGACGTTAAATCAGCGGAAGATGGTGCACCTTCTAATCTGCATAAAAGAAAAAATATTCATAATCATTAAGTCGCGAATATTTAGACAGATATTCACTTCAAAGCGCATATAAACGAATTAACTCTACGTACCGACCGACTATTGTCATTCTATTGTCTTTAAGCACGATAAGTGCCAAGAAGGGATATGAACCTGATTTCAGCGCTTCCGCGACTTTGTAACCCTCTCCAGATTTTACATTACATGCCCAGAACAAAGTATGTGTGTTTATGTACCGTATTACTTCTGGATCACACAGTGTATTTCTGGAAGAAAGGCACATTTTTTAATTATATTACATCAATTACAATATGTATGTATATGTATAAGTGTTATTTTTATTTAGGAAGTAATTTGCTGTTGCAAAATTACCTGCACCATTGGTCAACTTCTTGTGTCTCATCTTTATGCAGATATACCAATAAAAATCTTAATTCTTGTTTAGCATCGGAAAGTGCTTGGCTGTATGAACCTTGATAAAATACTGGATGAATGTTACTGTAACGCTCCTCATAAGATCTAATAAAGTTGATTACATCTTCCACTGGATCAGAGGGTACTTAAAAGATATTATATATTAGTTTCAATTGGAGTGTACAAATTATAAATTGATATACATACACGATGAAAAAAAAATTACCATTTTATAAATTGTTGAAATCAATTTTTATAAATTTGCAATTTCATAAAATTGGAATAGAATTTAAATGGTATACATTGAAAAATTAGAATTGCAAATTTAGATTTAAACAAGGATATCTCACAAAAATAAGAAAAAAAAGAGAAAAAAATATATTAAAGTAACAAAACAGACTGTTTCTTGTCAGCTATTATTTACCAGGTCTAACGTTCCTCCTAAATATTGCAAACAACAACTGTAGGATACTGCTCATTATGTTGTAACACATAGAAAAAATATAGGATAAGAGACCACCGCCTCCACCAGAACTTCCTGGATAACTAAAATAAATTCTCGAACTACTGTCGTCTACAACTTGTGGCGGACGAGCACGTGAATCCTGTGCATACATGGATGGTCTACCTTCGTATAAATTTAATTGTTCCTACAATATAGTCATTTGAGTCATACAAATTGAAATTCTACACACACACACACACACACACACACACACACACACACATATATATATATATATATATATATATATATATCTATTAATGATACATGACTGAAATGATGATAAATATGCTAATATAATTAAAAAAGAAGAGAGATCTTTTGATTGTCAAATTGTAAAAATAAATATTGGAAATTATGGGACATATAAAAGTGGAGATTAAAAAAAAAAAAATAATGCAGCATACTTGAACAGCAACTTCTAGATTCCAGTTGTGTCTCTGCAAAACATCTCTGCATATTGATAGATCCTCAATACCGGTAAGATCCTGGGAACAATCGTTATGTCACATCGTGATAATGTACGAAGATAAATGTCGATTCTCGTGACTTGAAATTAAAAGCATGACGATAAAAGTACCTGGAATTGAAGTACTTTCTCAGTCTGATCACCACTGAGCTCCCCTAAAGCGAGATCTGCCATGACGAAATTTTCATCCGGTGAGTTGTAGAAACGAAATGTTTGAACAATCCGGCGGAAAATTGTACGCGTAGTTACATTGAGCCCATCAGCTGATACAAAGTTCGCATATACGGCCTAGGTTATAATAATGCGAGATCGTAACCATTTGGATAAGCGGATATTTCTCGGTTAGAGTTTTAAACCTTGAGCGTTCTTCGATTAAGCACAAGAGGCCCCTCATGAAACGTCACGACACAATTCGTTTCATTTTTTAACTACACAAACGTTGTTTTCGACATCATGATTCTTCACAGTATAATTTACGATTTGAAGCTCGTCTTTCTCAATCATTCTTCATCATTCTCAGACCGTCATGTCATAAACAAACAAGTTACTTTCTGAACTCTGCCATTGGCGAGGATCATATATTTTCCTAGAATATTGTAATGTTTGGCACTATTCTATTGACCAATCAGGATAAAGAAATCTTTATTCTCTTGATTAGCCAATCAAATGATTCAAAACATTTTTTAACTTTAGTCGTTACTCTATGTTACATACATGAAATATGATCGATAAGTAAAACTAGGTCAGTTTAGGTTAGATTAAATCAGACTTATGTTGTGCAATGTTATGTTATCGTGAGGGTGAGAAGCGCTCTATTGAATTTTGCAAAATAAGATGATAAAGAATTGGAAAAATGCGCGTTCAGTAATATGAGTTGGACGCACGAACGTCCTGACCGGTGTGTTGTATTTTCTTGTAAGGCGTACGCTGCTCTAAGAACGGATACCGAACGTTGTCGAAACAACGACGTAGCACGAGACTCTTGGAATGGATTATGCAACGATCGTCGACGACGCAGTCAAGCAATTCTACTCGGCGGGCAACAATGAGGCTCATTCATGGCTTCTGCAAGTACAAGCCTCCCCCGAGGCCTGGCATTTTGTATGGCAACTTTTGGATCCCTCTAAGGTTTTCTTTTTTACAAAACTTTTAATTTACTCTTATTACATTTACTTCTTTTGTAACTTGTTTGTAAATATTCCTTTTCTCTTGTCCTGTAATTCTATATTTTAGGAATGTTACAAGCAAAATCAGATGATAACTTTTATCATTATTTGAACAAAAAAATAAGTAATCAGAAAAGAAGTTGAAAATATTTTCAGTGTTTTAACAGTAATTTGAAATTAATTTTTCTTAACTTGTATTATCTTTACAGTCATTTGAAGTCCAATTTTTTGCGGCAACAACTTTGCATGCAAAGATATCCAAGCAGTGGGATGAAGTGCCTCAAATTGAGTATCCAATGTTGAGGGAACGTTTGCTCAATAGTGTGAGAGGAACCAACACTCCTACATTTATTCTTGCAAAGCTTTGCCAAGCGGTAATATATATATATACATATTTTGTTTTTCTTAATAATTTAATAAAAAAGTGTAGTTTATGTGTTGCAAATAATTAGCTGACATTTGGATATAATCTATTATAGACATAAATTGTCTAACTTTGCTTTATTTTCAGTTAGCTGCATTTGTGGTCAACATTTACAGTGCAGAAAACAGAGAAAAAAATAAAAGTATAGTTGACGAACTACTTAGCATTGTACCTTATAATTCCCCATCTGCGTTAGAATTATTACTTCAAGTACTTTTAATACTTCCTGCAGAGGTATATAAATATATGTGAGATTATTTCTGTGCTATTTAATTTTTAATTTTTATCTTTGATTGCAATTATTTGTTTAGTATAAAAAGAAACATGAAGCAAAGAGTGCCAAATTGCGGGAAGCTGTTGTCAACTTAATCAATAGCTGGTGCCAAACTGCATGGCTTTTGCAACAGGTCTTTTCAATGTGTAATTCCAATTCTGAAGGTAATGATAGCACATTGTACACCTTGGGACTGGAATGCGTTCAATCGTGGCTCAAAATTGACCAGTTACCTTTAGAAACCACTGGTCAGATCTATCCTTATTTATTAATGGCTGCTGCCCGCTATGCACCTAATAGGTACAGTTATATATTAAAACAACATGCGATAAATCGGCTATTGTAAAACTTAATTATATAATGATAAATAAAATAATAAAATATATAAGTTAAATCAAATAATTTAATAAAATAACATTTACTCCTCCCATTACAGAGAAGGTGGCGATGATGACAACATCAGGAACTGGGAAATAGTACAAGATTGCTTAACTATGATTGTGACACGTTGGGAACTTCAAAAGCGACCTCAAATTTTCTGGGAATGGGCTACTGCTTTGGTATCGATGGCGAAACAACACAATGAAAAATATTTTTGCGAGATACTAACTGCCATCGGGGAGACTCATAGCCGAGCGTTTCTTATTGCTCTTGCTGAGAATTCTAACGAGACACATGCATGGACGGCCATGCACTTGATCGAATTATTGTTGGATTGTTCGGAGCAGAAAGGTCGTTATCCTACGGAAGAGACACGTAGCTCTATACCGTTTGGATTTTGGTACGCATTACAAGATGATCTCTCCACGTTGGATCAACCGTTGGAGAGTCGAGCTCTAGAAGCATTGAAACCAATTTATTTTCGATTGGCTCAGGCATTGTTGCGAAAATCGACATTACCTACATCTTCGAGTGAAGGAGGGAATGCGGATGAACGCGAGCTTTTTAGATGTTATAGGCAGGATGTAGTGGACACATTAGATTATTGTTACAAAGTTCTTGGTACTGATCTATTAGCCCTTCTCGGACAAAAAATGAGCCTTGAAGATTTAGCATGGACTGATATAGAATCCACGTTGCACGCTTTTAAAGCTTTAGCCGAAAGCGTTGGAACTGAAGAGTATTATTACATTCCCGCACTGATAAATTTGATTCTTGTTCGCATACCTTATCATCTTTATCCTGAGGAGGTATGCATAGTTTTAATGTGATAAAACAATTAGAATTGTGAATGTGATTTTTAGAATTCACAATCAATATTAATAGAGTACTTTTTTTCTAAATATCTTCGAAATAAATAATATGTAAAAAAATAACTTTTTTTTTGTAATATTTCTTCTATGTGATATATCTCTTTCTTTCTTTTTTTATTTAAATTTATTAAATAAAATAATTTAAAAAATTTTAAAGTTTTAATTTTTTTATAAGGAATGTTCAAAATATGACACATATTTTTTTGTTTTTACCGTAATATCGTATATTTAATAACAAACGATTCATTTTCAGGTACTAACATGCGCATGTTCGACGCTAGGCGCGTATGCTGAATGGATAGGGGAACATCCCGAGCCTTGGCTGAAACAAGTATTACAACTCGTTACTCAAGGACTGACCAGAGGTTCTATGACGTCACCTTTTGCAAGTATGGCGTTAAAGGATCTGATCAGGGAATGCGAGTCGCATCTTATCCCTTACGCGCCGTCCATTCTTCACACTATCAGTCAGACATTACCAAGTATCGAGCCTGGCGGTAGGGAAGGCCTGCGACTCATGTATGCCGCTGGAAAATTACTCAACATATTGCCTTCTATGGAGGAGCAATTAGTGCATCTCGAAGCGACATTAGGACTATGCGTGATGAGGATAAAAGAACTGTTGGAGCAACCGTTATTCACGGCACGAGTCGGCGTGACAAATTATTTGAAAATGGTTACTACGTTCTTTACAACTATTGAAGGCGCGATTGGTAAAGCTGTGTTAGATGGTGTGCTACCGGTGTTCAATCAGATTGTCGCGCATCCCGAGTGGAGCCAGGATAATGCTACATTGGAAGCAATGCATATATGCGCGCAACGATCTCTGTCGGCGTTGCAACAGCCGGAGACACAGGCACGACCCCTGCTTCCGATTTTGTCAACTTCGTATAAAATCTGGCCGCATCCGGCCGCGTTGAATCTATTGAAGCAGCTCGTACTATTATTTAGGAGAGATCCAGACAACGTCGTAGGTCCGGTGCTCGCAGAAATAAGCTCGATAACATTGAACGGCGTGAAAGCGTGCAGATCGGTGCAGGGCGATCTGTCCGAATGGTCGGACTTGATGGAAGCTTATCTAGATGTACTCACGCAAATTTGTAAGAAGAACACCAGGATATTGCTGCAAATTCCAGATCAAATACCGGATATGTTGCAGTGTGGTAAGCGCAAGTGTCTCGATATATTTTTAAAAATATTTAAATCATCTTACAATGTAATTATTTTCTTTCTATAGGAATCGCATGCTTAACTCTACCAGAGACAGCCACAGCCAAAGCAGCCGGCCATTTTCTCAGTCACGCGATTATGCAAAGTCCGCATTTGCAAACGTTTATTCAACCGATCGGGCAAGAACTTGTGTCCGCAATTTTGCATTGTGTCGGTAAGCAACAGAAATGCATGAATATTTCGCGCGTTTGCAAAACCTACGCTGGACTTTTTATTTAAACTCGCTCATTTATTTATTTATTTATTTTTTTTTATAGGTGGAGCAGTGTCTCATAGTAATTTAGATCCTCATGCCGAAGTTTTATTAGCATTAAATAAAACTTGTTCGGAATGGACCGCGCAGTGGTTACGGATCGGACTGGAGAATCAAAAGAATCTTGCTGCTGTAATGTTACAGAGGGAAAACATGACACGTATTTTAATGGAGAGAACAAGAGCGACACGACTTTGCGAAGTATTAAAAGAAATTAGTATTCAATGTCGTCAAAAGAAGGGACTATGACAATAGAACTTTCAAAATCGACAGATTTGATGGCACGAAAAACAAATCTAAGACAATTATTATGATCTAAGGTAAGAAAAATACTGTAATACAGAAGTTAACATAATTTATCTCTTCGTAATAAATATTACATTATACATACATTGTTTCATACAGATTTTGCATTTGCTTGAATTGTAAAATATTCTTTGATTATACAAGTATTAAATAGATATATCAAATATAGAAAAATCTTAGTATATCACACGAAAGATAAATCGCGATAAAAAATATATATATTTAATATATATACATATAATCAAGTGTCCTTGCTTTGTATAATCGCGTCATCAAATCGTAGCTTTTTTTTTTGGGGGGGATTAAAAAAAGGAATCGAAAGCAATCGAGACAAAATATCTCAATATGAATTATAAAAATATTGAAAGAGGAGAATACAATTACAAGTCTGAACAAAGAGTTTATTACTTAGATCCGCTGTCCGCCGCTTCAATTTTGGAAAAAAAAAAAAGTCAAATGTTCCTATTTATGAGAAAAGATATGCAGTCACAAATACATTTTTTCTTTCAGCAATATCGTCTATCTATTGACGATTCTCCACCATACAAATGGCATATTTTGCATAAATGCTCGATATAATTCTTTTTTTTTTTTAATTCGACTCGATAGATTTGGAAAGTTTTTTTGCTAACTCGCGGAGAAAGAATGTAGGGAGAAATTTTTTAAATAGTAAAAAGGTAAATTAAAGAATTGTCATATTTTTCCGTTTATTTTGATTTCAAATTGAATATCTTTCGAAGTTGTTGTAGTCGGGTTTAAGAGAATTATTCAAAGGTAATTTAATGGACATTTATACCATATCGAATATCTTTTTCATTATCATGACAAAAATACTCAATATTCGTATAATTTGCGATAGAAAGGGTTTTATATTTATGTTTGTACATATCTATAGGATTTCCAACACCAAAAAAGTTAATTGATAAACTATTATAAACTATTACATATATTCAAGATAGATAAAAAGTGGAAAAAGCAGAGGAGAAAGGAAGAGAATTCTTTTAACTGATTTATTAAAAAATCACTATGAGAAATGAAAGAACACATAAAAGTAATTCAAAATAATGTTCAAGATCATTGTAAAAAAATATATTAAGTAATCAGTTATGATTTGCTTTATTTTTACAATAAAATTGAAACATCTTGTTGAAATTTATTCTATTAATTATTTAATTTTGATTTATTTCTTGCTGTAATATAGAAAAAAGAAACAAAAAAAGTTGTGTACATATGTTGCTATTTGTATATTGTTTAATATCACTTTCTGATTATCTTATGTATGTAACATACATACATTACTTGCATAATGTTACTTATCGAAATACAAATCATACTGCAATAAAAATAACTATCTTGCTGCCTTTTTTAAATTGTGTATAACGCATTATTAAATAATAAATTAAATTCATTTATACACAATCAATATTATTTAATGAATTTAAATTTAAATTTTTTAACAAAGTTAAAAATAGTATAAATTGATCATCATGTGTGTGCGCATGATATGTATTTCAATAAAACAAAACGTTAAAAAAAAAAAGAGAAAAAATATTATTAATATCTTCACGATATACTTTGCTTCAGGCTTTTGTGCATACCATAGTTAATTACGTAAAAATATATCTGAATAAATAATTTTCAAACACTTTCATAAAAAAATAAAATAACTAATCAACACACATATAATCATAAAGTATTTTGATGTATCGCGCTAATATCAAAATATAAGAATTTATAAGTATAAAGTATAAATGATACATAGCAAAATGTAAAAAATGCAAATTAAACAATCAATTAACTTTCTCACTTACATTCTTTACATATGTTACGTATATAAGTTTGGTGTATATACATTTGATTCAAGAAAAAGGATCTACAAATCATTACTTGGTGCGATTATATCTAATTACGAAAAATGTTCAATGCACCAATGTGTAAAGTCTGCGCAACAAGCGATAAACTGGCCCATTAGAAATCTTCAAAGAAAATTGCTCGTTTTTATTATAAAATGTAGAAAACGAACGCGTGGTGGGATTTCGGTATTATTATCTTGTATGTACATTTAATTTGCAAAGAGTTATCCCATCTTAAAAGACAGAATAGAGAGTTTTCACTGGGGAGGTTCACCACCATTTGATAAAGGTGGCGAACCGAATTTCGCGGCGACGCGCGATTTCCTAGGTTTGGACGATTTTCCCACGTTATATTGCGGCTGTTGTTGCGATGATTGTTGTTGCCGTTCATTTAATGTCTTCTCTCTGACTTTATTTACAACCTCATGTTTTTCTTTCTGCGTAAGAAATTGATGTTTTAATAATCCAAGTTGGGGATTGCAATGAGAGACGATTTAACATAACTTTTATTTACAAACCTTGGGTGATGTTTCTTCTTTCTTCTGCTGTTGTTGCTGCACTTTAGGGCTCGAATTCTTCCTGGTATTTGAATTGATCTCTTTTGCAGTTTGTTTTACACTGACGTTTCTGCTTTTTTTCTGTGCTTGTAATGGCACAAATGTAGTACTGTTTTTAATCTCCATCTTCGATCCGTTTTGAGGACCTTTTTGTTGTCCTTGTTTAGTTTGCTGTTGCCTGCCTTGGTTATACGATGCAGTTTGTCCGAATGCTGGATTTGGCGGCATTTTCTGATTCCATTTCGGGTAAAATATATTAGGCTTCATAAGTAGATTTTGCGGAAATGGTGGCATTTTCGGAGGTCCCATGGGCATTATAGGAGGTCGGATATTTTGAACCCAATTACTTTGTTGACTATTATACCATTGTGGTCGAGGCGTCATTGTAATTCTCGCGCCATGCGTCGCTGCACTACTTAAATTTAACGCCTAATAACAATAATAGTTATATTAATACAAAATATAAGATTGACATTAATTTTTTATACGCTTATCGTTACCTTGTATGCTCGTTTTGCAGCACTTTCTGTGGCTAGTTCATGAGTGATGCAAGGATCGCCCTTAAAAATTCTTGCATGATCTATCATAATGTGGGCACTAATCAAACCCGTTTTTTCATCGATGATATAATTATACTTTGGTATGCCAGCTCCGATATACGAGAAATGTTGTAATAATTGTGTGCTATACCAAACTGAATGTACTTTCTCTTTTTTCTCTTCCGTTCGTCGAGCATGCTAAAAAAAATAGCAACACATTTTATGTAAAAATTATTAAATAGCCATATATATATATAGTTGTTTCTTTTTTTCTGTATTGCAAACAGCACATAAATCATATACACATATATAGCACAATAGGACATGGATAGACATACATCAAACATTTGCTGAACCAAAGGTGGGGGATTTAATGTTTGATCTTTTTGCGAAACTGTCGCTTTATGAAGCGTCATCGCGGATGTAGAATGTTTGCTCTGTTGCTTATTTGTTTGCGCATTTACATCAGGAATCTTTAACATAGCTTTCAAGAATGCGCTAGGATCTTGTGGCTGTTTTTTGGGAAAATACAGTGATAGATCAAACATATATAATTTTAGAACACACTAGAACATATTCAATAATATTTACCGATTGCATATTATGATTATTGCTGAATGGCTTAACCTTTGTCATCATTGGATTCGATGGTATTTTCTCAGGCGGTCCGTTCGGTTTCTGTATTGTATAATAAATATTTATAAGATTCATGAAACAATTTCGCAAATCTACATCGTTATATTATGTCTGTATCTTATGTACCTGTATCTTATGCAATTCGTCCCATAGTGCTTGAAATTCAGACGCTTGATTAGGTGGTGCATTCTGGCGGGAATTCTGAGGCAATGCCGCGTAAGAAGCCGTCTTTGAGTCTGATTCTATCATGTTTTGTTGTACCATTATGCCCAAACTAATGTCTCGACTTAATTTTTCGAGTCCTTTCTTAGCGAGTTGCATTTGCGGATACAACTTCGACGATTGATCGTTCTTTTTATTAGGAGAAGCTGGATTCGCGATTTGTTTGCGGCAATCTGTCGATTCGTTTGCTGGATTCCCTTGCTCGTTTCTTTCGCCAAAGCTGATATTTATGAAGTCCATAGCTGTCAAACGATAGCCGCGAGATGCAGAGCAACCGCTTAATGTAAGTCCGCCTGTAGTATATAAATATTAAATAGAATAATCGTAAATGTTCTTTTTCGTATTTCAGAAAATTATGTACTTCTCTCACCGATGAAAGGCTGGTCGAACAAAACGTCGTACATAATATCCGCTGGATTGTTCGCCTTTCGTATTCCTATTATAGTACCCTTAGCTCCGAGCGGTACACTGAAACCGCTTCGAATGCAGCATATTCTGTCAAACAAACGATTCTGGGAACTCGGATCAGGCGGCACATTACGCAGATGTAATCCCGGCTTGAAGAGCAAGTGTGGTTTCACTTGTATAAAGACCACTTTGGTATTTTGAGTCTTTAGGTGTTCCTTTATTTCTTGCTCGATCTGTTTCACTAATTCCACTTCGATGATATCCATGCCACAGGCGCGACTTTCTATACCATCCAATTGTGTTTTCAGCCATGCGACTGTATCTTTCAGCTCGTTTGATCTACAATGTCATGTATTATGTACAGGTTTTGATAATATAAAATACAGATAATAAAATTCACAATATACCCCTTGTCAAATAGCTCTTCTTCTTGAAAAATGTCATTTGCTACGTTTTGAGCCAAACGTTCAAAAAAGTTGGGACATTTTGTCATATAATTGCGAATCAGTTCAATGGCTTTTGTACTGTACAACCATTGACTATTTTCCTTTCTAGTGTAACCAGGCATCTTTAAAAATTTTGATGTATTAAATAGAGGCGAAAAATAAATTGACCCACAAAATTGTATGCATGATAAATTTTTTAAATTTATATTTAAAATTATATTTAATAATACAAATATTTTTCTCACCTCTTCATTTTTTTTGTTGAACTTTAAATTCAATCCAACATTATGTTTAGCAATTTCCTCTTTCGATGCTTGTATAACATAAATTGTTCCAGTAATTCTACTTAAAAGATGACTACTTATTCCGAGACGTTGTGCAGCAATACTGCCATGCATATATCGAGTTCTCTGTTGTGCGTAGGCTTGTTTAATGACTTCAAATGTTGGCTCCTTTGTAATCTTTATAGAAATTTTAATTCTGCGTGGCTTTGGATGATCCTTATATTGCATAACCTGTAAGTTTATAATGCTCTTGAATTAAAAAATGTTTTTTTTTTTTAATAAATTACACAAATTCAATTAATTTATCAGATTATCATTTCGATAAATTTAATTATAAATTCTTCCAATAATTATTTTAATATATATAAATGTGCTTGTACCTCTCCCATTGCACCATAATAAGGATGTCCTAACATGAAACAAAAAGTGCCTGGTACAAAAATATCATGCATAGTTTTGTAGACTGGTAGTTTTTTGCTGTAGACAGAAATGTCTTTAACCACAGTCTGATAAGCGTAAACTGTGGGAAAATCACTCCATTGTTTCTCGATCGTCACTTTTCCCTGAACACCAAAAATATACTTGTTGCCCAAGTATGTACGAGCGTAAAGCAATACATTGGTATCGCCTATGTCTATTCCAAGACGCGACATATGTCTAAAAACAAATATTATGTAGTTATAATCTTAATATCATTCTAGTATTAATGTTATATTCAGAAATTTTATCTTACGTGTCTCTGATTTGTTTCTTTTGTGTACGCCATTCCACAGCTAACAAATCTTTCACGATTTCCTTTTTCAAATTATTATCACTGTAACCCTCTAATGGATTAATCAAACTGAATTTTACATCGTTGTCAGCCACACCAATCACGAGAGCTTCCTTCAAATGAGGCCAACCAACATATACACTCTTCCCTAATAGTTCTGATGTCAAGGTTGTTAAATTAGGTGTTTCTTTTGATATTATACTTAAGATCATATTTTCTCCCATTGATGCCTGTTGGAATACTTTGACCTGAAAAGTCACTTATGTAACAAGTTGTTAAAAATCGAAACAATATTGAAATTCAACAACGACATATGTACTTTTGCTTTTTCTAAATGTGCTGTATGTTGTAAGTGTCGTAATATAGGAAATCCCGGATAATAAACATCGAGATTAAAACCCGGGGACAATCCTTCAACTAATTGTTCTCGCGGCACAAAAATTTCATCGCGGTTTATTAAAGTTAACTGAGCACAATTATTAAATTCGGGAAAGTATATTGTTGCCTTCTGAATACTTCGGATTGCATCACTATATGTGTATAGACACATTGGTCCATGTTTGTTTCTTGCTTGTTCCTCTGCTGTTAATTTTGATAAGTATGGCTCCATTGCTTCAAACAGATGAATATAGAATAGAGAGATTGTATGCTTAGTTTGTATTCATATTTTAAATATAAAGAAATTTCTATATTAAAATGTATATAATTTAAATATTAGTGTTTCAGATAAATGTCACATATTTTCAACTCTATTAGATAAAGAGAAAAATATTGCTTACCAGCCAACAACAGCTTTTCGTCAATGAATGGAATAAGCACGACTGCTTCCCATTCCTGTTTTTTTCCATTTAAATCAGTTTTAAAATCATGTGGGTAATAATTTATAATAGGAGAAGACTCTTCTGTCAATAGTGATTGGAATGTTTTTGGTAATAGCTCTTTACTATGTGCAGGTAATACAGCTAATAATTGTTGGAAAGGTAAGAACGGCTCTCCCAATTCAAATTCTAATTTTAAATCCTTAAAGTCTTTTATGTCTGAAATATATGGAGCATAATGATGTGGATAATACCATGACCAGCTACAACAGCCGTGATAATAATAACGCAAATTCCATTGTATTGCTCTGACATATCCTTCAGCTTGCGAACGCAAAACCTCTCTGAAATCAAAGAAAAAAAATGAAATTACAATTTTATAGATATCTCATGTAAAATTATATATAAAATTAAAACTTACGCATCGACATTTTTGTATTCCAATTTGTTCATATAATAATCTCTTTTATGTTGTACAAATTCCATATTGTATATGTCACTATCAGATTCATCATCAATCATATCCATATCATTTATACAGTCACTATCATCATCATCATCATTATTATCATCATCATCAGAATGATCTAAGGACTATATTACAAAGATAGATAAATTACATTTATCTATTAGTCTAGTTATTTATCTATCTCTAAAATTAACAATCATTCGAAAAACATTTAAGTAAATACCATTTCTGTAGTACTTTTAATTAGAGCATCTAAATCTTTATTTTGTATTTTCTGTGGAAATGCAGTCTCGTCATCTTCCAATTTCTTATATACATGACGTTCAGTCTCATTGGGCCGTCTGCCTGTTTTACTTTCAAAATATTTTAAATCAGCATAATGTTCATTAAATTGTTCTAAGTCTAAACGACTAAGTTTCTCCATAAACTTTTCAAAACGATCCAGTTTTAATGTTCCTGCTTCATTTATATAACCTAGAGTGAATAATATTACTTTTATTCACATACAATAATATAAAATACATATATTTCACTAAAGTATTGACAAATTAATTGAACCTTCGAGTGTTGGTAATACTTCCATATATGCACGGTACAGAATTGGCAGTGCACCATTTGTAATATGTAAATTTGGCAAATGGGGAATAAAATCGTTTCCCACGAGAAAACCCATTAAAACCCAGTCATCAATTATTTTCTCAATATCAAATGCAAAAGATAATTTATCTTTGACTGGTGAAAACTCATGCTCTATATATTCTCGTAAAAGTGATAAATGAAGAAGGCAGAACTTTGTCTCTTCAGGAGTCATCCGTACTTGTTGTTTACCAAATTTGACTTCCTCTCTTAAAAGAGAGAAATTTGGCTCATGAGAACAGAGACCTAACATTATTAAATCAGCATCTAGACCATATAAACAATGTCTAGAATTACAGTTGTAATCTTTGCTTGCTTTCATATATCTAATATAATCCATAATTTTATGCTCTCCTTCTCCAGGAACCTCAGACCCACTGAACATTATTTTACATTTCTTCCAAGCATCATCCATAGAAATTTTATGTTCAATAAAACATTTGAGCTGCTCTCCAAGTTTAGCCATAAAGAGTGTTCCTGGAGTTATGCAATTTGAGTCAAATCTCTTTTCCTTGGGTATCTCAATACCCTTTGCCTTAGCTTTAGCCTCTTGTATTTCTGCATCCTTGGCAGCTCTAAATCGCCGACCCCTCTGCTGATTGATTTTAGCTCTAGGTGCTACACCATCTATTGCCATGAAGAACAACTTTTGTGGGCGTATCATGTTGAATAATACTTCTATATAGTGAAATATGTTTTTAAAAATATCTTCCTCGGAAATACGAAAGCAAACATCATCATTTGGATGCGAACATGTATGTATGATACCATTCATATCTAAATATAAATAATCAAACTCTGGTATCTAGAAAAAAACAGAGAGAGTTATTGACAGGTTTTTTTGCACAGAACTATAAAAATTAAGAACTTCGTATTTTTTATTAAATAAAATATTTATAAAATTTGCACTGGAACTATTTAAGAAAAGATAAGCTCTTTGCTCCGCATTATGAAGAAACGATGCGAACAAACAAAAAGACAAAAAGAAAGGTGTTCGTTACTCGAAGATAATTGTATTTTCTTTTTTTTTTCCAAATACCTGATGTTCCTTTATGACCTCGCTGAGGCAGGGATATCTCTCGCTTATATATCTAAAGAATTTCGGCACACCCATCTTGAGATTTTGTTTAAACACCGAGAATAAAAGAAATACTCAATTCTATACTGTTTATTAAACAAAATTGCGCGTTTCCTTGTAAAATCCCGTCTTTACCAAAATTAAAAGTTTGCTCGCGGATGCGCTATATCAACTTTGCTTCAACGATAGCTCATGGTTTGTACGTTACACATAGATGGAAAAACGAGCTCAAGGTTTTTGGACTCGCTTTAGCACTAAAATATAGCTTTCATTCAATGATACGCAATTGGCTGTCAAATGAAGAATTTCTATAGTCCCAAAAGTTTCTCTGTTTTATAGCCAATCGCATGACATCGTGTATTTCTTCCTGAAAAGCAGTTTTTTAGTTGATCAATGCAGAATTTCGTGCATCTCGACCCTCACTTCTCAACATTCTAACTAGATCTAGATATACTCATGTTTAAAGTTTCTAACTATTTATTTAGTTTCTAACTATATATTTACACAACCATAATCAGAAATTTTTGCGGTTGGTCATTCTAGGCTGTGTTCCGATTCTCCGCCCGCGTACATCCAGTATTATACAATAATTTATGTCATTAAATGATATCGGGTGCACTCGGGTAGGGAATCGGAACACAGCCCTGTGGGAAGATTTACTCGAGATCGTATTTCATTAAAGGCGGTAAACATATTTTTGTAGTGGAGAGAAAAATCATCGCATTTAATAAAGAATATAGCTCATAATATAGCATCTTGTCGAACATTTGATCAGTGATAAGCCTTTTTGCTCTGCTTCTTCGTAATTCTCTGTAAGTTGAAATATTTTATCTTTGAAAGTATATACAAACTTCTTCAGCATATATATGTGTATATATATATATGTATACAGTATAAGTAACTGAAAATTATTGCTAATATCTTTCATTTGGATCACGGATTTTAATCTGAAATGACAAATTTTTGAAAATGAAATTTTTTTTTTTTTTTTTTTTTAATGAATCCGCGAACGAGAAAGAAATAGAGAAAGTGCATTGATTAATTAATTATTTATAATGGCTTAGCGTTTACGCACAATTGGAATCGACTATGAGAGCTTAAAACATTTTGTGTATATACACTAATTCTCTCTATTCTCACTACTCTATTCTCTCGAGAAATATAACTGTTGAAATTCGAAACGGTAATTTCAATGGCAACACACATGGATGATAGCGACAAAAAAATGTGTTTGCAATGAAATTTGCAGAGAATTGTATATACAAATATTTCATAATGTATGTATTTTTATAAATTATAAATTTATTATAAATTTATTATAAATTTGTCATCATGGATATCAATAATATACAAAATGTTCGTAAGATAACTAACACATTGCCTATTTCAAATATTAAAAAGAAATATTTATCAAACAATGAGATACAATTTACGAATTTTATGCGATTATCCTACGAAAAACTTTGCATTAACTTGAATGTTTTACATGACATATAATTACACGTAGAGGTACTGATTAATTAATTAATTGTTTTATTGTTAAATTATTAATTTACAAATTTATAATTAAGAAATATTTCTAGTTTTCTATACATCTCCAAATAACAGCGCATTATTATTTAATTGCTAACAGTATTCTGTGTACATAAGATAAAGAAAAATATATAATTTTTAAACTATAGCGCGATGTAGATAAATAATTAATTTTTTGTTTAAATGTTAAAGGTAATAAATTTGATGGAGACAGTTTTACATATATTTGATGGAGTATCACCCTTGAAGCTTGAACTGTATGGCTTTTTTATGCTAATATATGCTCTTAAAGACATCTCTCAAAAGTCATTAAAGGAAAGTTATTCGAATCAAAGGCGGTAAGCACGTTCCAAGTAATAAATTGAAAGATGATATTGCTCCATGTTCTTCAGTGCGAGAAATGACAATTAAGCATTTTTGAGCTTTACGCATTGTTCAAATATTTTGATTATTGCCACGCAGCATATGACACGCGTTAGCTGTCTTGCAGCTCTCGATTTCGCCTGATACGGGTTCTGCGAGCGAGTGAGCGAACGAACGAACGAACGAACGAACGAACGAACAAACGAAAACGATCTCATTACCGTCGTCTCACCGAATAATATTACGCTGCGGCGGTGCAAAGCATGAGCGTTAGAATTTTTTCGGCTATGGGAGAGAGAAAGAAAAAGAAGAGACAGGCATCTTGATAAAAGGGAAAACGCGCCATTTCGTGAATTTACGAGGCGATTTTATCGTTACCGTCGATCTTGCGCCGGGGAGTTTCTTGCCTTGGTATATACGTTTGAATAATTAATCCGTTCCACGTATATTCACATCAGGGATGCAGCGTGTTACCACCTCGAGATTACGAGAGACCGTATACTTATCTGGTATGCTTAACATAGTCGGTGACGGTGGGCCGTCACCGACAGATTTTTAAATTGCAAAAGCGGATCGCATCGACCGAATATTCTAAACCTTCTCGCTAAGGAATAATCTCTTTTGATTCTGGATTACTTGCGGGCAGGGGTCATTCGTTTTTCCTGTTTTTTATTTATGTCTTTTGAAATTTTATTCATTTTAAAGGATAATGACAACTAATTTTTTATTGAAGATATAGACCTTATATATAACTTAAATATAACTTATTTGATAGTGTAAAAAAAGATTTATTATGTTTATCTTTTGATACAAAATATAAATTTTTGAACGGTCTTAAATGTCAAAATTAATTTTTTCTGTTCTATTCTTTCTTATTCTTTAGGAAGATATATATTTCGTATGAATAATCATTTAATTTTACTATTTTGCTTTATATGATTATATTTGTTAATTTATAAATGTCATATACACACACACACAATACAGGGTGTCTTGTCTTGCAAAGATTGTGTCAACGCTCGTGAGTGGGTAGAGTACAGTAAACTGAACAAAAAAGTCCTTTACCATTTTTTGATCTAAATTTTCTTTTCGTTGTTATACGATGATAAAATTTAACTAATCAGCGCTTGTCTACAACGGAAAACAAAGGAGGGACATCGGGGATCGGAATAACGAGACGGCTTTCTGTTGTATAGACAGGAGCTGATTAGCTAACTTTAACATCGTATAACAATGAAAAGAAAGCTCAGATAAAAAAATGGTAAAGGACTTTTCTGTTCAGCTTATGCTCTACCCGCTCACGAGCGTTGGCACAATCTTTGCAGAACACCCTGTATATATATTTCTTGTCATCTTTTCTAAAGCGAAAAATTCTTTTGCTTCTTTCTACTTTTCCGCTGAGTACATCAACTTTTTTTATATCTTTATTCATATTTCGCTTCGATAAATAATATTTTCCATATAATCGTTTTATTCATACGATACATGTCGGTTAATGTTCGAAAACGATATCAACGTTTACTATTTCGCAAGCTAAGGATTTTGGCCAAAGAAGATGAAGGGAGAACCAGAAGGAGAAAAGGAGAGAAAATGTGTGAGCTGTCAGTCATTACTGGTGACGCCAGTAGCGCGTTCAGAAAATCGGGAAGAAGAAAATATATATCTTCGCAAGAAAAAAAATAAGAAGAGGAAACATTCGTCCGTGTTAGCAAAACCAGAAACGTTGGAATATAAATGCAAGTTCCCGTGATTCTGTCCGCTAGAATCGATATGCTAAGCGTACGGACGGACGTATACATCAGCTTGAAGCATTGATCGATATACAACCTCGATAAAAAGAGACACGCCGGTCAGCTGAAGAGGCGGTTGAAGTGAAAGAGGAGGAGAAGAAGAAGACGAAGGGGATTCGCCGCGGTTTTAGATCCAATGATATAGGTGGCACCAATATATAAGACGCTCGTTGACTCGTCGCATACTTCGCCCGTGACCGGGCATACATAATCGGATAACCGTTTACGTGACACACGACGCCGCCGAGCTCCAGCCCCGAGTCAATCGTGGCGGTTCGAGAAAGAAACACGCAATTCGGGAGACACGACGGGACGACCGGCGTATATAAAACCCTCGGATGAACTTTCCAGGCGTTTCAATTGCCCGAAAATCTTTATAAAAGTGATTCTGTCGATATTCTTCCTTTTCCATGTCAACGCGCTTCTTTTTCTCTCTTAGACTTTTTTCCATTTTTGTGTATATTTGTACATGCGCATTCTATATATTCTCTTTCCCATTTTCTTTCTCCGGTGCGTTTTCCTCTTTACGTATCCTCTGGATCCACCGCGTTCTCCAGGTCTTCTACATCGTTGACTCTCCCTCTGGCTGTAGGTCTCTTATACGCATCGCTTATACTGATGCACACGCATGTGTGCGCTTACATATTAACTAACTAACTATATCGCAAGTTATCTTTCTTTCTCTTCTTTTCATTTTCTTATCCTCTCGTCCTGTCCTTCCTCGGATAGGAGTCCTCCTTTTTTGTTCAGCTCCCGACGAACACGCGCGTCCTCTTTGCCGGTAGCTTCTTTCTTTTCCTCCCCCTCCACATCCTTTTAACCCGTCTAACTCTTTCTCTTTTTCTTTCTAACCCCCATCTCCTCATCGTTTCTTGTCATCGTTTTTGCTTTGCACGCTCCCGTTTATCTTCGGTGCACACGCGAGCGGAGCCAAGAATTGCAAGGTGTACCTGTCGGGATAAAGGAGTCGAAAGAAGGACATTGTGCGATCGTGACACCAGAAGAAGAGACGATGCTGGAATGGTACATCGGGATTGCGACCGCCCTATTGGTTTTCCTTATCTACTTTGCGTATTTCTTCAAATTCAACTGGGTCAGAGTGAGTAGTAAACTTTTCGAATGACTGCAAGCATTTTTCCTTGATTATTAAAGGAAATAATTCTTAAATTACATAAACAGTATTATTAGACAAATTGATTAAAAAGTCAATTAATATTTGCAATAAACATTTTTGAAATAATAATTTTATTTACATCAGTTTTAGTGAAATTTTTATCTTAATAATTAGAATATTAAATAAAGACGGAGAGAGAGAAATCATATGTTTTAAAGCCAATTAAATTTTTTTTTATTAAATAAATTATTTTTTTTTCAATTTATGAGCTCTCAAAAATCAGCAGATATTTATTAAAGGATTTAAGGAATGAAAGTAGAACGCGGACCGATTGTGGTATTAATGCAAGATCCAGAAATCGAAAAGTGGGTAAACTACCACCGGTATATCCGAATGGATGGTTCGCTTTGCTCGAGAGTTCGCAAATAAAAAAAGGCCAGGTGAAGCACATATCTGCCCTCGGCGAAAATTTTGCAGTATTCAGGTATGTCAGAGGGTGCAAAATTTCTTTTGACAGACATATCGAGTTTTAACGATTATTGTTCTTTAATCGTTTTTTATTTTTTAATATTTTTATATAGTATATAAATACTATATTAATTTATCAATTACATCAATTTCGATAATTTTGACATTCATCACATTCTTTCTGTTACTTATAAATTCAAAATTAAAATGCATTAAGTGTACACACAAGTTGTGATGTACATTTTATATATTATTTTGCATATAAAGATTTTACAAATTTTTTACATATTTAATTTATTTATTAGGTAATTACAATAATTTATAATACATTACTGTTAATTCAATGATTTTTAAAATTGATACCGGCAATCAGAACATTTGTATTGTTTGAATTAGCTTTTTTGTACTGATATTTCTCCGTGTCGAAGTTTTTGAGGAGGATTATGCGATCTTTATACTTAAGAAGTTAAAATAATTTATACTATTTATATATTACATAAGGTTTTTAATTTCTTAAAGAACCGAAAGAGGCATCGTAAACATCTTGGATGCGTATTGCCCACATTTAGGGGCAAATATGGGCGAGGGTGGCCGTGTTAAAGGAGACTGTTTAGAGTGTCCCTTTCATAGTTGGACATTTCGCGGGGAGGACGGTCGCTGCGAAAATATACCTTATACCGAAAAAGGTAATTAATTTACTATTTATTTACTTCTTTCTATTCCCGAGATATGCTATGTTGATCAAGACTGGATGTTTTTGTACCCTGAAGCTGCATTCTCGCATCGAGATATCTGTGTATTTTAAAAGTCTAATCCGGATTATATACAATGCGAATATTCAGAGGCAATGCGATATTTCACGTATCGACGTTATTCAATGTTTTGTTATTGTACTATTAATATTTAGCGAAATATGTTTTCTGTCTTAATTAAAAATTTTAATAATTAAATAATGTAATTACAATATGTATACATCACATATATTATCGATAGAATATATTTATCTTACTTGATCATTGAAATCAGATGTGCAGATCGCTTATCGCTGTGTATCTCTTTTAAATATTTTCAATATTTAATTGTTTGCCGCAAATTTTTTCTTTCCTACATCGCGCAGTGCCGGTAATTGCGCGTGCGAAAGCCTGGAAATGTCGCGAAGTGAATCATATCATTTTCGTCTGGTATCACGCTGAATCCGCTGAACCAGATTGGCAGCCACAGCCACAAACGCACATCTCCAATGGGACTTGGCGTTATCAAGGTCGCAATGAGTTCTTCATCAACTGTCACATACAGGTTTGTTGTATTTTCGATTTTTCAATTGATATAAAACTGCTTTGTCACTACTTTATTTGAAGGAGAAAGATACTAGAAGAAAAGTAAAAATCCGCATGACGTGAATGTAGATGAATTATAGATTGATTATTATTTACTTAATTATTGATTTTATTATATTTAAAAGATTATTTACGGATAGACTTAACATTGAAGAGTTATATTTAATTGATTCTTCTTTCCATACCTTTTTATCTCGAAGAATGTATTTCTATTAATTGACAATAAACTTTATATGTAGGAGATAGCTGAGAACGGAGCCGATATTGCGCATCTCAGTGCAGTGCACGGTCCAGCTATGTTCCTCTCCAGCAATGTCTCTTGGTTAGCTCGGCATTCCTGGACTACCAATGTGCCATGGCGGCCGCACTGTTCGTACAACGAGACGGATGTAGACAAGGAGATGGATGCAGTAGTGAAGAAAGCGGAGGTGCGCGTCAAACTCAACAGCGAATTGACCGATTATCCGATCGTTGGCAACGGCGACGAAAAGAATCATTATCATTTCCCAGTCGCCGAGAACGAAGAAATCGGCCGAAAGCAGAAGCACAAGGCTGGATTGCAAATGTGTCACAGTTTGACTTTGCTGGAACGCTTCACTGTACTTGTCTTAGACGTGCGCGTTGAGCAGATTGGTCCTGGATATGTTGAGCTGCTGATCGATACATCATTCGGACCCGTGTGCATCTTGCAAACGGTCACGCCGATCGAACCGATGCTACAACGAGTAACCCATCAAATCTTTTCACCGCCATTGTTGGCGCCCTACGCCAATCTGATCTTCCTAGGCGAGTGCGTGATGTTTGAGCGTGATATCATGATCTGGAATCATAAGAGGTATGAGCGACAGCCGATACTGGTAAGTGAGGATCGTACCATCCGGGAATATCGGCGTTGGTACTCGCAGTTCTATTCCGCCCATAGTCCTACCTATCAGACAGCCATTCAGAACCTACAATGGTGACGACATAAGGCGCAGCTTCTTGTTTTCGGTATCTTACACTTGTGGAATTTCAAATTTTGATATAATATCAACAGGTTTGGACCTATTTCATATAATTATTAACTTGAAATCATAATGATTGATGTAGAACCCATCAGACGATTAATACATAGAATTTGAGAAAAAATTGTACTTATAATGTTATACGTCGTGTAATGCGGAAAACACATGGAGAAAAATCAGAACACACATATATTTATAAGAATAAAATTATAAACAGAATTTCACGAACTATGTATACTATAAATGATTTAAAATGGTATTTATAAGTAAATTGAGAATTTTTTCTGTATTTTTTCCACCTCTCTCTTCTTTATTATTCAAATATTATTTAAGTATTATTAACCGAATTAATTTTCAGTTCAAATTAATCATTTTTTTATATCAATACAATGTTTCAATATGTTAGACATATATATTTACTTGTCGTTTACTTACTGATGATATGTTCGATGTACTGAAGTACATACTTACTTGACAAATGTTTAAAAAAAGAGTGAGAACTTTATTTAAGAAAAAGAATTTTACAATTGTGTTTTATCATTATTTGCTATAACATAATTTTATATCATGTAAGTACATAGGGTTAAATACTTTATGTAGATATATATTTTTTATCAAATTAAAATCAAAATCATTATGTTTGTAATGCGCTAAAAATAAAAGCATAGAATTTCTTATATTTATCACATATAAATTATAAATAAATTAGCAAATATCAGAAGATGTTAGTATAAATAAATTATAAAATCTAAAAAAATAACAATTTTTTCAAACTGTTAACATAATTTTATTATTGCTTTATATTTTATATAAATGCTGATAAAATATTTTATACGTGTATTTTTAATATACATGCAAACTTATAACACTCGCGTGGCGACACTCGAGCAAGTAAGTCAAGTATTCCGCTGTCATATTATTTGTTGAAATAGAATCACGATACATATTAAAAGAATAAAAATGTGATTATTTTTTTGGAATGTTTAAAATCCGTGCACGTACAGTAACACGATTGACGATCTCTTAAAAATATCAACCAATATATATCGAAAATGCAGTTTTAAAGAAGAAGAAATTTATATTTATATAAGAAGATCTACTACATATTTTTTAGACATGTATATAAGAATTTTTGTTATTACTTCAGTTAAAAAGAAGATTTTTGCATTTAAAGCTGTCGAAAAAAAACCCATAGACCACCTTTCGGTATTGGTAAAATTGAGTTAAGCTCCATTTTCAAAGGTACTTGCGTCCTCGGAGAAAGTTCCAGGCTGTATTTTCTCAAGATTGTAGCAAAACCCGCCTTCATTAGCAGTAGAGCCATTCTCATCCCAACACAGATTCGCGGACCTTCACCGAAAGGAAGAAAAGTGAATTTTTTAATGCTGTGTTTTTTGTCTGGATTGAATCTTTCAGGATCGAACACTTCGGGATCTTTCCAATATCGAGGATCTTTATGCAATCCCTGAATGGGTATCAAGATTTCCGTTCCAGGTTGCACGCGACAGACAAGCCCATCGGATCCTCTTAGCTCAAATTCTTCTGTACATTGCTTTTGCATGAGTGCTTCGGGTATAAGTCTTTGCGACTCATTAAAAACCTGGTCCATGTACGTCATCTCCTTCAAGCCTTCGTAAGTTATCACATCATCGTACTTGTCGAGTACAGTCATCACTTCTTTACGTAATTTCTCTTGCACTTTTGGATGACTGGCTAATTGAAAACCAATAAAACTCATAACAATACTGGTGCTGCCGTAGCCATCGATAAAGAATGTTAATACATGAGATGTGAGCATCTCGAGATCAATCTTATCGCCTTCAATCCGCTCAAACTCTGTCATTAAATGAAGGAAATCGTTTCTAGGTATGCTGTCTTTTCGTCGTTGCTCCATAAGATCCGCGACCATCGTTCTGAAGAAACGATCGATGTGCTTCGGAATGAAACTAATTTTAAAGATTTTATTCAACGGCGGTGCGAGAACTACGAGAATAAACATGATTGTGTTCCGTATAGAAGGCTCTAAAATCTGCTTGCCAATTTTTCGAAAGGACGCATCTGCTTTCTCGTCATCGAAGCAAAATCCGTCTACGCCGAAACCAGCAGCGGCCACAACCTGCGTCGTATACTTGGAGCACAAATCCATCAACTCCAATTCCACTTTTCCGACTTTGCCTAACTTGTTATCGAGATAATTTTCGAGCATCACACACACCGATTTGACGCTCTCAAGCAGGATTTTCAATCTCATGCTGGAAAATGCATAAGTCATACGTTTCCTACCGGTTATCCATTTGTTACCAGTAGTGACGAAAGGATGATTTGCCATCAGAGGATCCAAATCAGGATTGGCCTTTTGAGAATTCTGGTTGAAGCTTGCGAAATTGGTTTGCAACACCGTCTTCACTAGCTCCGGCTCGAGGATCATCAACGTTGGCGACATAAAGTTGTAGACTCCCACCATACTGCGATCGCGATTATTGTTGTAGATTTTGTTACAGCACTCAGGAAAACTTGTTCTCATGCAGAGCACCGATAACATATGACCGACTCCCGGCAAAGCTCCATCTGCGCAAAAAACTCCACGATTTTGCCAATATTTGTTATTTTGCGCCAGGTAGAAATAGAGCGCTACAAACGCTACGAATATCAAAGACACTAATATGACAACCATTTTGCTTCGCGGATGATGGCTGATTAAAATAGATGGATCGATGTAGTGCGAATGAGTGCGAATGAATACGCATCAACCTTGAGTACGAATCAACTACGATTAATTTTTAGAGAGAAGAGAATCATTGACGTGCGCGTGCACATGGATAACGTCGATTAGATAATAATGTGAGTGAATCTGCAGATAAAGAGTAATAAAAATTTGCCTTGATAATTTCCTGTATTTATTAAATAAATTTTGCAACATATTGTGTAAATATATTTTTTTATAGTTATACTATATGTATACTTATATTATTTGTTATATCAAATAAATAAATAAATAAATTAAAACTGATTGGTGATACAAAAGAAATTTATAGAAACATTTTTGTATTGACTACTTTGTGTTAATAATAAACTAAAAAAATCTAATGATTAAAATAAAATGAAATAAATATATGTATTTTCTATGTACGTATATCATGAGATAATACATTAATGTGTATACTCTTCATTAAATTTAATATAAATTTAATATAAATTCTAAAATTAATTATAAATTTTTTGTATTGTTTTAGTCTTGCAAAACGAGAGGTACGAGCTTCCCGAACTTACCGAGATCTTTTCAAATGTACTTACCGAGATCAGAATCTGAGGAGAGTAATGAAAAATAGGTATGTTAAAAATAGGTACATTAACATTATTATAAAATAAAAAAATAATTATTACATTATATTAAAATAAAGAGATATTTATTACAATATGAAAATGAAGAGTGATACTGCAGAACGGAAATAAACGTGAATTATTATACGTAGTGATTTTGCATATGTAACGTGCAAATAATAATGTAACACGACATAGTACAATACAAAGTTCTCCTATATATTTATAATATATATAGCTAACAAGATATATAAAGATATATAAAGTGTGACAAATAAATATAAAATATTATTATAAATTTCATTTGACATCATTATCAATCGCATTTAAATTTTAAAAACTATAGTTACGTAATTAAATAAAAATTTTCAATTTAAATAAGTTTGCCCATTAAATCATTTTGATACATTTTTAAAAGAATATTTTGAAATATATATATCTTATTCTCATATTTATATTGAATCATATAAATCATATAAAAAAAGAACATATTACAGAATTATTAAATTTTTAATAAAATAAATATAAATTTATGACATAAATGTTATTTTTACAACTACACATTATATTATTAAAATCTAAAATACAAAAATCTCAGTTACGATTCTAATATAGCTCAAAAGATTAGTGCATTTAAAGCTGTTGAAGAAAGACCCATAGACCACCTTTTGGGGTTGTTAAGATGGTTCCGGGAATATTTTTCAAAGGTAATTGCGTCCTTGGAGAAAGCTCCAAGCTGTATTTTCTTAGGATTGCAGCGAGACCAGCTTTCATTTGTAATAAAGCCATTCTCATTCCGACACAGATTCGCGGACCCTCACCAAAAGGAAGGAAAGTGAATTTCTCGATGTTATGTTTCCTGTCTGGACTAAATCTTTCAGGATCGAATACTTCGGGATTTTCCCAATATCGAGGATCTTTCTGCAGGCCTTGGGTGGATATCAAGATTTCCGTTCCAGGTTGTACGTGACAAACAAGCCCATCAGATCCTTTCAGCTCAAATTTCTCCGTACATCGTTTAGTCATTAATCCCGTTACGGATATGACTCTCTGTGATTCATTCAGAACTTGGTCCATGTATGTCATCTCTTTCAAACCTTCGTAAGTTATCACACCATTATACTTGTCGAGTACAGTCATCACTTCCTTGCGTAATTTTTCTTGTACTTTTGGATGACTAGCTAATTGAAAACCAACGAAACTCATAGCAGAGCTGGAGGTCTCATAACCATCGAGGAAGAATGATAATGCATGAGATGTGAGCATCTCGAGATCAATCTTATCGCCTTCAGTCCGCTCTAATTCTGTCATTAAATGAAGGAAATCATTTCTAGGTATGCCGTCCTTTCGTCGTTGCTCCATAAGATCCGCGACTAACGTCCTGAAGAAACGATCGATATGTTTCGGAGTGAAGCTTTTTTTGAAGATTTTATTCAATGAGGGGATGAGGAATCGAACAATAAACAAAAACATATCCATGTTTAAAATGGCTTGGCCGTTTTTTTGGAAAGATAAATCTTCTTTCTCATCATCGAAGCAGAATCCGTCCACACCGAAGCCAGCGGCGGCCACCACTTGTGCGGTATATCTGGAGAATAAGTCCTTCAGCTCCAGCTCTATCTTTCCTACTTTGCTCAATTTGTTATCAAGATAGTTTTCGAGTATTACGCATACCGACTTGACGCTTTCAAGCAGGATTTTCAGACGCATACTAGAGAACACGTAAGTAAAACGCTTTCTCGCGGTGATCCACTTGTCGCCAGAATTGAAGAAGGGATTGTGTGCTACCAAAGGATCCAAAATTGGATCAATATCAATGTTGTTTTCGGAAAAACTTGCAAAATTTGTCTGCAGCACTGTCTTTACCAGTTCTGGTTCAATAATTATTAACGACGGTGATGTGAAGTTATAAAATCCGATCATACTACGATTCTTATTATCTTCGTAGATTTTGTAACAACATTCCGGCAGGGATGTTCTCATGCAAATTACCCACAACATATGACCAACTCCTGGTAGAGCTCCATCCGCACATGGTATTCCACGTTTTTGCCAATATTTGTTTTTTTGTGTCAGATAAAAATAAAATGCTACAAGCACTCCAATAATCAAAGATATTAAAATGACTGCCATCTCATCTCTTTCGAGTGATAAATGGATCGCATAAAGTGATGTATCCTTGACCACGTATCAGTTGCGACTGAATGTTAGAGAGTAGAATTACTGTGAAGCGTATATATTGACTGCGTCGCTTAACGAGAGAGATTGTAAAAATAAATAATGATAAAGTTCGCATTGATAATTATGCAGTTTTATTCAAATAAACTTTATTACAATAAAATAATCAATCATGTTTTTTGCAATATTTATAATCAAATTTTAATCTTTTATTAGTTAAAGAGAAAATAATTTATTGCAGTAATAAATAGAAAATGAATGATTAGTATGAAATTAATATATATATGATAAATAAAAAACATGTTATATACATAAAGTTGTTATTTAAGTACCTTTATCTTATCTTATGTGAAACTGCAGATTTGTTATCGAAATAATAATAATCACGATGTGAAAAAGACCATCACTTGACTTTCTTGAACAGATTGATCTTATTTTATCAAATAAAAAACAGATTGATACATTTTATTATCACTGGGTTGCAACAACAACATTAATGCGCAAATTAATAATATGTATGATGAAAGAGAAAACTCATCAAATTCATCAAATACAACTAACATGGTCTGTGTCTTTAACTTAATATGTATAATGTAATGTATTATACAATGTATTATACAATGTAGGTCACCTTTTTATTAAATAATAGCCAACATTTGTACCACTCAAATACTCGTTCTGGCTTCTCATATAGGGTGATACAAAAAAAATTTCAATGTCAATATCAACGAAAGCTAATAATAGTTTTAATTGTAGGAACATCTCTTTTTCTGACTTTTTCTCTCTATTTCTTAAATAAACTCTATTTCTAATCGGCAATTATTAAGTAATGTAACGTATTTTATTAATGCAAAGTAATATGTGCATTTTGTTAATATTATTTTGTTATTGTAAATAGAATATGATTATTTTATTATTTTATATTTGAAAACAAGGATCAGATTCGAAGAACAAAAAATTATATAATTAAAAATTTTGCTGTAGACGATTTTGATAATTAAATTAATCATTGATTAAATTAAGCAGAATTTGGTCAAACTAAAATTTAATATTAATATCAACAGATTTTTACTGATCAGAAAAGATATTTTTTTGTAGAGAATTTTTAAAAGCAGAATTTTAATAAAATTTTAATAATGATAAATAATATTTTACATGTACATAATATATAATGTTAAATAATTTATATTATATAACTTACATTACATAACACTAAGATTAGGCTACGTTATTCGCTCAATGATACGCAGTTTATTCATTTATTTGCTGATGTTACACGACCTTCGTGCATGTGATAAACTTTAGAAGGGAGAAACAGTTATAGTTGTCACAGTCGAGCTTGATCATTCAGTGTCACTAAATCTTTTGCGAGAAGCAGAAATGGCTATCGCGCTCGTATCCTTGATTTTCATAGCATTACTAACTCTCTACTTTTATTTAACAAAGAATTATAACTATTGGCAGAAACGTAAAATACCTTGCCCTGATGGCGCTTTACCTGGAGTTGGTCATTTCTGGGATCTCATCACCATGAAGATGTCCATGGCAGAGTGTTGTCGCAATATTTATAACAATTATCGAAATCACAGTATGGTGGGAATCTACAACTTTAGATCACCAGCCTTGTTGGTCCTTGAACCGGAACTAGTAAAGACGGTGTTACAAACCAACTTTGCAAACTTCCATGAAAACGGCTTTAAGATCAATCCTGATTTGGATCCTCTTCTGGCAAACAATCCATTCTTTACATACGGCGAGAAATGGGTAACTGGTAGGAAGCGTCTGACTTATGCATTTTCTAGCATGCGATTAAAGATTCTACTTGAGAACGTTAAGCAAGTATGCGTGCAGTTCGAGAATTTTTTGGATAGAAAATTGAACAAAATCGGGAAGATCGAATTGGAACTGAAGGAATTATTTGCCAGATTTACTGCGCAGGTTGTGTCTAGTGCTGGTTTTGGCATAGACGGATTAAACTTTGATGAAGAAAAAGAGCACGAATCTTTCTATGCGATGGGAAAATCGTTCCTTGAACCGTCCGTTATGAACAATCTTATCTTTACGCTTGTTTTCGTTTTGCCTTCGCTGGGTAAAGTTTTTAGGATGCCTTTCTTACCAAAGAAAATCGATCATTTCTTCAGAACGATAATTGCGGATGTTATGGAACAAAGAAGAAAAGAAGAGAAACCTAGAAATGACTTTCTTCAATTGATGGCTGATTTGGAACGATCAGAGGGTACTAAGATTGACATTAATGTCCTTACGTCTCACGCAGTATCATTTTTCTTTGACGGTTATGAAACCTCTAGTACAGTTTTGAGTTTCGTAGGTTTCCAATTAGCTAGTCATCAAGATGTACAAGCAAAATTACGTGAAGAAGTGATATCTGTGCTCAATAAGTACGATGGCGTGATTACTTATGACGCTTTGAAGGATATGACGTACATGGATCAAGTTATAAGCGAAACACAGAGAATCGTTGCTATAGTGGGATTTCTGACTAAGATTTGTACAGAAGAGACAGAACTCAAAGGATCCGATGGACTCACTTGTCACATTGAACGCGGTATGCAAATTATGATACCCGTTCAAGGATTGCAAGAAGATCCTCGATATTGGGAGCATCCCGAAATATTCGACCCCGATAGATTTAGCCCGGACAGGAAACACAACATCGAGAGATTTGCTTTCCTTCCTTTCGGCGAAGGTCCACGAATCTGCGTAGGGATGAGAATGGCTCAGTTACAAATGAAAGCATGTCTGGCTACACTTTTAAAGAAGTATAGTCTTGAACTTTCCCCAAAGACTCGTGTACCCTTGAAGATAATAAGTTCGACTTTTTTAACTGCGGCAGAGGGTGGTCTTTGGGCCATTATTCGACCGATTTAATAACTAGAATTTGTCATGTGAATCGCTTCAATAAATATATAATATTTCATTTTATTTTTTATATAATAATTGAATTGAGCTTTTATAAATATTTTATATATATATTTTTGCGATATTTGGTGGCAAAAAAATTTTTATAAAATACGTTTATTGTTTCCTTTATTTTGCTTTTATTTATTATAATGCTAAAAGAGAGAGAGAGAGAAAAAGAGAAAAAATTTAATATTTTTAAGTCATTATTATTATTGATATGACATTTTATTACTAATGATTCTGCGATTTACCGTTATTCACATATTATACAACAATATTACAACTTTACAAGACTCTAGTGTGCTTCTTTAGTCTATATGTAAAAAATAATGTAAAATAAAATATGTTTTTAATTTTTTAAATAAATTTTATTTGAATGGAAGTCAATAAATGTGGTACATATGTAAAATATATTTTATATACTTATAGATAGAAATGATGAATAGATAGAAATGATGAATAGATAGATAGAATTAATAAAGGAAAAATATGCTGCCAAAATATAAATTTGTTATTCAAGTATCACATGTATCTTATTACGTAGTATAGCTTGCAAATTTGTTATCGAGATAATCACGTGAAAAAATTATCACTTGACTTTGTTGTTGAACAGATTGACCTTTTAACTTTATCTAATAAAAAATATATTGATACATTCTGTTTACATTCTATTCGTTGCAATAACATAATGTTAATGCATAAATTAATAATATGTATGATGAAAGAGAAAATTCATCAAATACAACTGACTTGTGTTTTTAACTTGATACATAATGTAATTTATAATTTTTTATTATAGAACGTAAGTCACTTTTTTTATTGAATAATAGCCATTTATATTATTCAAATATTCGTTTTGGTTTGTCGTGTACAAAAAAATCTCAATTTTAATATCAATAAAAGCTAATAATAGTTGCAAATGTAAGAATATCTATCTTTCTATCTTTTTCTTTCTCTTTCTCTGAAATAAACTCTAATTTTAATTTAATCGGCAACTATTAATTAACGTAATGTATTTTATTCATGCAATATAATATGTATGCATTTTATTAATATTATGTTGTTATTGAATTATGATTTTTTTATTATTTTACATATGAAGACAATAATCACATTTTAGGAACAAAAAATTATATAGTTAGAAACTTTATTGTAGGCAATGTTGTTAATTAAATTAATCATTAATCAAATTAACCAAAATTTAGTCAAACTTAAATTTGGTATTAATATCAAAATATTTTTATTGATAAGAGAAAGAATAGCGGATATTTTTTTTCTATTAAGAAAAATTTTATTAAAATTTTAAAGATGTAATATTTTACATATACACAATATATGATGTTAAATAATTTACATTATTTATAACATAATTTTAATTATGTTATAATATTAACTTACTGTTATAATATTAGGCTTGTTATTTGCCATCATTGATATGTAGCGTGCGTTTAATTTGCTTATACATGCGCTTCGTGCGTGTGATGGACTTTAGGAGGGGAAAACAGTCGTAGTTATTATAGTCGAGTGTTTGATCATTCAGTATTGCTAGATCTTTTGCGAGAAGCAGAAATGGCTATCGCGCTCATATTCTTGATTCTCATAGCATTACTAACTCTCTACTTTTATTTAACAAAGAATTATAACTATTGGCAGAAACGTAAAATACCTTGCCCTGATGGCGCTTTACCTGGAGTTGGTCATTTCTGGGATCTCATCACCATGAAGATGACCATCGCAGAATGTTGTCGCAACATTTACAACAATTATCGAAATTGCAGTATGGTGGGGGTCTATAACTTTAGATCACCGGCGTTGTTGGTTCTTGAACCGGAGCTAGTGAAGACGGTGTTGCAAACAAATTTTACAAACTTCCACGAAAATAGCTTTAAGATTAATCCTGATTTAGATCCTCTTGTGGCAAATCATCCATTTTTTACATACGGCGAGAAATGGATAATTGGCAGAAAGCGTTTGACTTACGCATTTTCCGGCATACGACTGAAGATCCTCCTTGAAAGCATCAAGCAAGTATGTGTGCAATTCGAAAATTTTCTGGATAAAAAATTGAGCAAAGTCGGAAAGATCGAAATGGAGCTAAAGGAATTATTTGCCAGATATACTGCACAAGTTATAACCGGCGCTGGTTATGGTATAGATGGATTGAGTTTCGATGAGGAGAAAGAGAACGAATCTTTCTATGCAATTGGCAAGTCATTCCTCCAACCGTCCGTTGTGAACAATCTTATCTTTATGCTTGTTTTTTTTTTGCCTTCGCTGAGTAAAGTTTTTAGGACGTCTTTCTTACCAAAGAAAGCCGATCATTTCTTCAGAACGATAATTGCGGATGTTATGGAACAAAGAAGAAGAGAAGAGAAACCTAGAAATGACTTTCTTCAATTGATGGCTGATTTGGAACGATCAGAGGGTACTAAGATTGACATTAATGTCCTTACGTCTCACGCAGTATCATTTTTCGTTGACGGTTATGAAACCTCTAGTACAGTTTTGAGTTTCGTAGGTTTCCAATTAGCTAGCCATCAAGATGTACAAGCAAAATTACGTGAAGAAGTGATATCCGTGCTCAATAAGTACGATGGCGTGATTACTTACGATGCTTTGAAAGATATGACGTATATGGATCAAGTTATAAGCGAAACACAGAGAATCGTACCTATAGTGGGAATTCTGAGTAAGAATTGTACAGAAGACACCGAACTTAAAGGATCCGATGGACTCACTTGTCACATTGAACGTGGTATGCAAATTATAATACCTGTTCAAGGATTGCAAGAAGATTTTCGGTATTGGGAGCGCCCCGAAGTATTCGACCCCGAAAGATTTGGTCCGGACAGGAAACACAGTATCGTGAAATTCACTTATCTTCCTTTCGGTGAAGGTCCGCGAATGTGCGTGGGAATGAGAATGGCTCAGTTACAAATGAAAGCATGTCTGGCTACACTTCTAAAGAAGTATAGTCTTGAACTTTCCCCGAAGACTCGTGTACCCTTGAAAATGGTGGCTTCGAATTTTATATCTGCGGCAGAAGGTGGTCTTTGGGTCATTATTCGGCCGATTTAATAATTAATTTTTTCTTTATAATTTGTCTTTTCAATAAATATATAATTTTTCCTTTTTATTTTTTATATAATTATATATAATGATTAAATTCCTATAAATATTTTCATATAGCTTTTACATTATTTGATGGCAAAAATTATTATAAAATACATTTTTGTTTGTTTTATGTTGTTCTTATTTAGATAACGTGTTATCTAAATAATATAACATAAAACAAACAAATATATAATGATATAATGATGATATAATGATGAATACATAATGATAAAAAAAGAAGGAAATTTAATATTTTTAGAATAATTATCATTAATGATATGACATTTATTATTCGTAATTCTGCAATATTATTAATCATATATTGTACAACAATATTACAACTTTATCAAATGCATAATTTTCTTCTTTAGAATATAGATAAAGAATATATGTTTTTTAATAAACAATGTATAACATAAAATTCATCTTTTTATAAGAAACAAGTTATAATTAGATCGCTTATAATTAATTACAATCGTTGATAAATCATCGATAATAACTAATTAATAATTGTGGATTATTATTTATAAGTATTTGTTATAAGGGAAAGTGACATGACATGACATTTATCTGGATAAAAAAAAATGCATTTTGCATATTATATATAGTATTTATTTGTTAAATATACTTATTATATTTTATATACATACATCATAAATGCATTACTCTTTTTATACGAAAATACAGATACGTTCTTAGTTATTAAAACTAAATTCTTATTATATTATTTTATATAATAATTGAGAGTATGTATTATAAAACATATGCGTAAATTAAAATCTATCAAATAAGGCACTACATGGTGAAACCAAAGTGTTTTCAATTTCGCAAAAATCAAGCAGTAACAATCATTAAGCAGTATGCGAAATAGAATTAAATTAGTAACTTGCAATGTGATCTTTATTGAAATAACATCTACTGGAAATAATATCTACAATTGTGATTTGATTAATGCATTATGCTATTTTGCGATAGATGTAACTTTATATCGTTATCAAATTGATGATCGATTTGTATTTCGCGAATTAAAATCTTAGTCCTTTAATTTTAAGAAAACGCAAATTATGCTTGCTTTTGATGCTAGTTTAATTAACGGTAATAAAACAGTTTCTATACAAATTTCTCAAGAACAAAAACGAAAACACGGGCAGGCAACTTCTCGGTGTGGGTTTTCAGAGGTATCAATGGTAACTTAACAACAAAACACAATTTCGTGTAACAATAATCAAGGATATAAAAGATAAGACAAAGATAAAACAAGATTAATTAACAATAACGATTATAAGCGTGTTATGATGTATTTTTGACAATTAAATATTTGTTGCGGAATTTGTAAGCGCTAAGAGAATTATCATTGATCGATAATCTAATTATAAAGTTTATAAATTAAATACAATTTTTTATTATATATAGTTACATCATGAAAATTATTGACTCTTCCATTATAAATATTTATGAATTTTTACTTAAAAAAAGATAAAAATTTAATGAGTTTGCAATTTATAAATTCTTATTTGAAAAATTCATTTGAAAAATTTTCAAACGCATACACCTATTTCCAGAAAATATCTTTTTTACTGTGCTTGTTTAGGAACCGTATTTACAACATCGAGCAAGTCGCACAAATAAAATTTGTATGCCAGGAAAAAAATATAAGCGTAATCATTATTAATTGCCCAAATGGAATTGATTTGATTAATCGCCGTCAACAATAATAAAAAATAATCTGGGAATGTAATAAAATTTAAATAATAAATAATAATAAAGATAATAATAAAAGATAATAATAATAATAATAATAATAATAATAATAATAATAATAATAATAAGTATCGAACAAATGGATGGGGTAAACAAAAATAGTATTGAATAACGAAAATTGTAAGTAACGATTATAATAATACGTTAAAGGTGGACAAAAACTAGTAACTTTAACTGATCATAATTTAATGCAAGATAGAGAACACATTTCAACTTGTAGACATTTTTAACAACAACGATGATGTGAATTTTGGTGGATTTGGAATTTCAATTGTTTTTTAAATTCAGATTTGTAAATTATATATGCATTAGGATATAGGATATCTGTCGATCTTTAGATAATTTCATATAATGGTAAATTTTTTTTTTCTATGTTGAAACATTTTATGATGGCAATGAAAACTTAAAAAGTTTTAATTCTATAGTTTGTTGCTATTTTATGATTTTATGTTATTTATTATGAATATGAATGTTTCTTGCTAACATTAAACGTAAAATATCATTAGAAAATATATTCAAATTTAACGAAAATATCGTGCTTGAACATGTGAGAAATATAATGGATTTCTGAATACAAGATATTCGACAACATGTAGGTATTTGATGCATGAGATGATACAATGATCTCTACAACACAAAAAAAGTATTAATAATATAGTCAACAAAAGATCAACAGCATTAGATATAATGTATGTCCGAAATTTCGATATAACGGAAAACATACGATAAAGTAATAGATTTAAACAGGCCTATTAAAGGAAAATAAAAAAATGTAACATTGGTCTTTACGTATAACATTCGACGGCTTATTATAACAGTAACAATGCGCCAAATAGAAATTCAACGTGAACAATTGGAGAATCTTGGGACGTGTACCGTGTATGTCAGGGCTGACCAAAAAACGTAAAATTTGAACACAAACGTAAAAACAACAGAAACAGTAACATTCAGGTAAGCAACATTCGAGAAGCATTCAAAAGCAGCATCGTACGTTTATGTATGCTCTATTCGGACAATTCTGTTGCGTATTATATAAAGCGCGTCTTTTTTCGAAATGTATCTTAAGTACCTTCAATTGGATTGTATTTTTCAGACAACTAAGAATTTAATTTTAATCGTTACTACGGGCAAAGTACAAATCATCTTTGTCGTGAATTTTCAATTCGATATCGAGTTCAGTTCAATAATTATTTATCTTGGTAATTAATGATTACAAAAATATATAGGCGTTTATTCTAAATCTTAAGACTATGTCGTGAAAAATTCCTGACTAAAAAGCAATTAATGTTCTTTACATAATTCGTATTAATATAGTTACTTCTTTAATTGACAGAGAGATTTCTCCGTCTTATTATACGTAGTATCAAATACTTATGGATTACTATATGAATCCATCTATCCTAATTTTATTCCTTATAAAGATCAATAAAGATAAATAATACAAATTTACGAGATGAAGCTATCAACTGTAAATTAAAAATATCCGATTTTTTAGTTCTTTAAATGAATAATGTAACGTTTTGCAGTGAATGTATTAACAATTTTTCTCACAAACGAGACAATAATTGTCTAATATTTTAATGAAAAAAAATGAAAGGAATACTCTGAATGAATTAGAATTATGAAATTTGCAATTGACAGGACATCTCACAACGCTTTTCCAGAGCGTTCTGTAATGACTTATCCTTATCATTAATCACGGAGATATCATCTATTTGTCTTCGGTATGATTCTGAGCATACCGGAAATTAGAAACTACATCTAAATATATATGGTAATTGTGCGACGTATATAAGTATCTTATATAAGTGTCTTATATAAGTGTTTTAAGTAATCTACGTTCTACATCGAATATTTACTATATTGAATATTTGCACGCAAAGAACCACGAGATAAACAAAAAATTTTTTTATATCTGCATGTGCTATTTTTTGTGATTATTTGGAATACTGATCAGCTGAAACTAAGCACAATAGATTTAAGAGTATATTCAATTGCGCGGAGATTGAATGCACGAAGATCTTGAAAGGAACAGTTGGTCTCGCAAAACAGCAATTACATTTTACAGTACATTTTTATCTATAATTTTCACTAGACAATTTTGCGAAACAAATTCTTTCTCATCCTTCCAGCATCTCCGCACCGTTAAATCATTGAATTTTTGTTTGCGTTTTTCTCTTTGGTAACAATTTCAAATATTTTTGTCTCAATCTCAGTACATATTATAAAATCGCACAAAATTATTTTTAAGATAATCAGCTTTGTTTATTAAACACATAGACATAGTAAATATAGACTGCTTACGAGATAATCTGGCCATAAGTTGAAATGTCCTTCACAGAGAAAAGGAGAACATGAATAGAATGAGTATCTGTCTCTCTCTAATGGGTTTGACTTTCGTATGTGTGTGTACTGTATATCTATAATCGATCATGACATACACATTCTCACACGTGACACGCGTGACGCCGCTGTTTTTCTCGTTCTTTTTGCGCCACAAATAAACACCTATATTATTCGCAATCTGTCTTTATTGAGAAGGACATTCTCCACACTACCTCATGAGTCTATATTTGTTACGCCTATGATTAAATATATTGTTTCGTAGAACGTATCATACTTTTCATATTTATACTTTTTTCATTTTTTTTTAGGGTTTTCTCTCTTCTTTGTTATGAGTAAAAAATAAATCAAAACATTCAAAATAAAAAATAAGAAAAAAAGAAAATTAAAATTAAAATTAAAAAATAAATAGCAAATCAGACGTGAAATCATCGATAAAATGTATTATGTATGAATATTCAACAAGATACATGACATATATATATATAATAATAAAATATGTACAATAAAGTTCACACAAAGCGCAGGCAAGTAAAAGAATTTAAAGTTAAAATAAATTTTGTTCTTTTAGAAAATTTAAATGGATATATGAAACTCTCATTTTTTACGGTAATCAGAGAGTTTGCTGTCAGTAACATTATATCAAGCTATTATGTATTATATATCAATAATATAATTTGCTGTTCAAAATAAAATTTCATTGATATAATTCAATTTTTATGATTTCGTTAAAATATATGGCTTTGTGTATATATTTTCTTTTTTTACTGGGTTTGACGTTACCTGCAGAAAATGATTTTCAAATGTAAAAATGACAAAATTTTCAAAACTTCAATTTTATATTCTGTTAACTGTATTCTCAATGTTATAATTGAATTTATATATTTATTTCGTACTATGCGAAATTTTATATTAGCGCAAGATGATAGAGATGTGTGAATGGAATATATTTAATTTGCATATATGAATATTTCAGTAATACATATATTTATGGCAAAGAAAGAGATTCTCGATGACGATTTCACGTAGATTAGCGAAATAAAAAGGAATGAAATAAAAGAAAATAAAAAAATAAAAATAAATAAATAAATAAAACCTATAACATATAAGTTAATAAGTAATTGAACGCGAATTTAATGCCTAAGGCAAGATTGATGTGATTTCATTTTTTCGTGATATCAATTTTAATTTTTGTTAGTCAATATCAAAAAAATTAATTGATATCTTATTATCTAAAAAATTATATTATAATCTATAATGAAATTAAACAAAATTGAAACAAAATATATTACTTTTTGTCAATGGTCCCACGACGTCCATGTTGTCCGTGATTTAAACGACCTGAGTCCCACGTTGTAATGATAATTTGATACTTGATTTCCATTTATCTCGTCCAATGTAGTTTTCCGAGAGTAATTTTTCCGATGGATTTTGAAAAAGCAATTTATCGTACTGCTTGTTCTTGATTTCTTGATTAATTGTAGAGCTTCTCTTGCCTAATGAAAAAAAATCAATAACAGTTGTCGATTAGATAAGATTTTACTCATCAACTTATCGAGGATTCTTGCACAGTCGGAAAAGTTCGTGATAGCGATTTTTGTCCTTGAGATTTGCCTCGAGTATTCAAGTGCAATTTCCTTTTGATTGAAAATCTGTTTTTTATAATTTTCATATAGATTTGAATCTTCGTGCATCGGTCAATATCGATTATGTGTAGAGTCGTGTAGAGTTATTAGTTTGAGAATTTGTGCCGAGTATATGATTTCTTTCTTGTTTCTTCGTGTATTTTACGTCGTTTTGTGTTCGGTTTTTGCTCGTTGAACGCAATTTCAGATAAGAAATTAATTTATAAGTCATCAATCACTTATGCCGCTACAGAGCCGCGTGCAAAAAATTATTATTGCTTGCTTTTGATGTAATGATAAAAGTTTTTTCGCCAAGTTTGTTGGCAATTTCTAGTTGTTTTCAAAATATCCTTATATTGGACCAAAAAGGACTCCGCGTGTGCTGTTTTGCATAATGTAATTCGGAAGAAAATGATAATGAGTATCGTAAATTAGCTCAACTGTGAATTATTTAAATAATTTCTGAAACAACATTCGTTTTGTGAATGTTTATCTTTTCTGCGTACTTCCCTGGATTTTGTTTATAAATTTGCATATCTTTGCTTTTGAGCGCTGCTATTTTGTTCTTCGATAATTATTAATCAAACTCAAAAATGTCAAATCTCAAGGATTGATGATGCGTTGACTCGTCGATCCGAAATAACTTACGAATTTCGATCGAGAGCTATCAATTATCACTCCAGCCAAATTGAATTCTGGAGAATCGTTTTTCGGTGCAGTTTTATTCCGTGCAAAGCTGTTTTGGCTGCACAATATAATTTACGGCGTGATTTCCGATTTTGCATTTTGATCTGCTCTGAAGCCTTAATCGTATGTCGTAGATGTGTGCATCTTCTCTTTGAATCGTGAAATGATCAGAATAGTCTTGTAAAAGTCTTGCACGTAAAATCGCTATTTCGTAAGATCATTTTCTCAAATAATTATCGTCCTGTAAACACATTTGAAATCATGTTAATACTTCTTTGACCGTCAAGTATGAAAGATTGCAGCGCATAAAAAGATTGTTACGGGAAGTGTAATAGAAACGTTTTCTCGCGATATAAATCTCTGCTGTAAATCGATATATGTAAAAAACAGTTTAAAAACAGTTTAAAGGCGTGGCCTGTGCTGCGGCCGTAGTTTAATAACGTTCTGCAAAATTATTCCTGATGCGAGACTTGCACTTGCATGTGACAATGTAGAATGGCCGGGTTGAAGGCGGAAGAACTGATTCCGTCCATGCCGTGATCCTTTCGAGGAAAGATATGGAGAGACGTTTTGTCCTTTTTGGATCCAATTTCGAGCGAAGCAGAATTCAGAATTTCGCGTGATGCGAAACAGTACAGAGCATACTATAATATCTCAATGCTTTTTTCGCAATTGAAGTAACTGCAAAGTAATCCTGAAGTAAGTCGTGTGGTGCTCATGCTCATATTTTTCGATGATTTTTCAATAATTTCAGAAAATAAAAGAAGCAGATCTAATCTTCTTTTATCTGTGAACTTTCTGTGTCTATCCTTTCCATAAATTTCAGAACAGTTTACAGAGAAATAGTACTTTTTGTTGCACGTATTGTTGCTTTTCGAAGCAACACAGAGTAGTAGATAATATGAAATGACGTTTCCAAGTCTTGCTATTTTTGACGAATCATTCATATTGAGTTATTTTGATTTCACTGCTTGGAAAGTGCTTTTGTTCTTCAGTTCGGCGAGAATAACAGGTGCAGCCTTTGTTAGCCAGGTAATTTCAGAATTTCTTTGAATTTTGCCAATCGTCATATTAATGATCGACGATTGACGTACGATAATTGGATCCGTCTGACGATTGGAATAAACTTTCTTGAGACGGAGAATGATTGGGCCCGGTGAAAAAACATTGCTGCTTTAGTTTTTCGAGGTCGATATCGGAAGATTCGTTCTCGATGAATTCGCGGAACTCTGTACACTTCGATGAAGATGCTTTGTTCGAAGGTGTATAAAGAAATGTATGCTAGGTAAATCAATTGATTCTCTCAGGCTGGCCGGGTAGACACGTGAAAGCCTGTTTTCGCCTCTTGTGCAACATATAAATGCGAAAAGCGTTTTAATAAACGCGATAAAAATTGAACAAATTCCCCATATAATATAAATTTAATAAATATAATTCTGCGAATAATAGCTTGAGATGTGAGTGAATCGAAGAATTGCGCGATCGTCGCTCTTGATCTCCGATGATTTCCCTCGATCATCGAGGAACGCGAGATCGCCCAGAAGATACTTGTTATCCGTCCATGATTTGGTTCCTCGTTGAACAGCTGGCTTCCGCTTGATGCTTATTTCCGGCTGCACCCGTCGATCTTGATCCTCCCCTGCCGTCCCGTCGATGAATGCCCCGATTATCCGTGATTGATGCTGCCTCGTTGCTCCAGGCCGTGGCGATGAGACCTGGAAGGGTGTGAGCGTTAGCTACGAAAAAATAAAAAAAACAACACACAAGGGCCGGTTGTTCATGTTCCAGTTCACCTTGAAATTCTAATCTATCACGATTTTTACCAAATGCTCTTTAACTGATGCTAACAAATAATCTCTTATGTTTCAGATAAAATGCAAGATGTGTTTGTGTGTGCATAAACGTTCGCGCAAACGTCGTCTTGAATTGCAAATATCGGAAGGCTGAAAAAACACTGTTCTATTCTTTTCCGCTGTAGGATAGAATTCATCTTGTATATCATTTTGAAAATCTCTTGTCTGCCGACGAGTTTCCTTGGATCAAAAATTTCAAATTAATTTTGATTGGTATAAACATATTCCTGGTAAGGTGGCGATGAGGTTGCCGATTGAAGTTTCGATAATATTTTAGATCAGCATTCACAAGTTCCTTTTTGATGCGGACAAGCAGTTTTCGCTCAGAAGACGTTTCGCGACGCTTAATTTCAATGGAGTTTATAATCGGTTGGATAATCCAAAAATCACTAATTATAGCATTGAAATATAGATCAATGTAGTAAATTTCTGTCAAATGTTAAATTTACAATCTTGCGGCTGTGTGTGTATGTGTGTGGTCACTGGCTGTTTAAAATTTTGAAGCGAGAACTGACACTTGGCACATAATCTGTTTATTATAATTTATTTATGTACGTATTTTGAGATATGCAACCCCGATTTTTATTTTCATTGTCGATCAACTATCACTAACTATCACAACAAATATTAATTAGCTATTCAAGCTTTTAATAATATACATTTATTTTATTTCGTAAACCTTTGATTATTCTTCTCTCAAATCATGTTTTTATCAATACTTCTTTAATGTAAAGTTTCAACTTTTTTCTCGACTATTTTTTGGATTTTGTTTACGTGACTCTGTTGGGCAGAATACGATTGTGTAATAAAATGATTATTTAAACCATTTTATGAATTTCTTGAGAGAAAACGCGAAATATACTTTGGAAATCTGTCAATCATAAACTCATGTATATTTCTGATTTCGCAGAATAATTCACGTACAATATCACCTGTACAATAGACACAATTATTTAAAAAAAAAAAAATATTTTGTACAAGCACTTTTGTAAATTTTACACGTATAAGAAATAGCGACACGCGCGTGTTTACATGTTTAACGATATGTCAATGCGGCGTAGTGAGGATAAATCGCATTATAACGAGATTACATCGATGAATGAAAGTTTATTATTATTCGATCATCATTTATACGCTGAACAAATCGTATGTGATATTTTGTTCATTAATAAAGTTCTATACAATCTATACAATCTTCAATTGTGAGATTTCAATCTTCATATCAACCCAAAAATTGATTACACACGCGTAGTTTAGCACATATACCGTCTTTCAATTTTTGAATTGTAAATATATTCTTGAGCTTTCAGTTTAATGTTATTATTTATCTTAGCCACGGAGGCGATCTTTCTCGGTTGTCGTTCTTCTCTGTTGAATAACTTCTGACCTTTTTTTCGTATCGCGTAGCAAAGAGATATGCGCGTTTAAGGGTCACGATGCATTTATCCGTGGTGTTATCGAGAAGTTTGAGAGATATCAGAACAACATATCACTAACTCGCCAACAGAGAATGTGTCTGTTCTTTTCAGCTATACATTTTTTGCACTTTTTTATTTTTATCGGTGACGGCCAATTATCGTGAGATGACCTTGATTTGATACTTTTTCTGCGAATATCTGAAAGTTTTGACGTGGAGAATATCACTTGCACGTGTACGTTGCATCATCACAAATAATAGCCGGTAAACAAAATTGATGTGCGATCTTAAAAAAATTTATATATGCAGGTTGATGTTTCCTTTTTCTTTTCAAGAACAGTACACTAAGACATTTAAAGCACAAGTTCTATTCTTTTTGTAATTTTAATACGTATGTTTTGCAAATCTTTCAGACGATCCTGCTGGATGCAATTCTCAGCAAGAAGAAAGTTTTCATTCAATCACAGATATGTCGTGACACACACTATTGCGAGAGCAGCTGGTAGTAGCCTACGTGAAAGTCTTGAATAAAACGCACAATTTCACGTGATCGCGTCGACAATATATCAATTATGCTCGCGCTTTAGAGGGAGGAGAATGTAGAAAGAAGAATACACAAGCGCAGAAAGTGTGTAGCTGAACAGAGAAACAGAGCAAGCAAATAGAGAATCAAAGCATCGGTGGTTGCCTATGTACAACCGGAACAACCGGCCCCGGAAAGACCGGAGAGCACAAAAAGAGGGCGAAGCGTGAATCGTGGAGGTGAGCGTGGCCGCAAGAGAGAAGACAAAGAAGTCGTGCTGTTGTGCTGCTAGTGCGGGATGCCGGACCGTGGGACTTACGTGGGTATTATACACGAGGTAAGAGTAAGTCCCTTTAGATTTTTCTCTCTCTTCTCTGGGAACGCGCATCGGGTCGAGGAATGTTAGAAGGGAACGGGAATGAATGACATGTGTGTATGATGACATACACCTTTCGTATGAAGGGTAGCATTGTGAGGGTTAAAGCGGAATTTTTTTGTGGCTCGTTAAGTCATTGAGGAATCGCGACCGGATGCTAAAACCGTGGCTCTTTGTTACACGAGTCCGGCCTGCTTCGCATTTTGATATCTAGAATCTTTTTCTTTTGCTAACGATCGCGTTTAACGTTCTTCAGATCGTTAGAGCGATCTTGACAGATTTCGATGACTGATTAATCTTATTACGCCGATCGCATAAAATCATTTTGAGAGCATCGTCTTGAATCATAATTCGATACGCAACTGCGATGATCGATCGATTTCACGGATTAATTGAACTCGCGTGAAACTAATGATAGTGATTATGATGATAATTTGTGCAGAGTACATTGCCATCCCGGACATTTAATCTGAGAAATGATGTCTTTCTGATGAATCACAATTTCTATTTTTGATATATCTTTCTCATCATTTGCGGTCAAAATTTTGACAAGAAATAAAATTTTTTGATTGAAGAGAAAAACTTTTTTTTCAGAATTGATTACAATTTTATTGATATTTTTTATAACAATTTTTGTATTTATATTTTCTTTCAAAAATAATATGATGATATCGGCCGCTTTATGCATCTTGAGAAGGTTCGTAAATATATTTTGTACTCGTCTGAAGCAATCAGAATTAATTTTAAGTCAATATATATCACAATATAAAATTCAGATATCAGAAATTTGTAGTGCAAAATAATAAAATTTTTGCAACACAAAAGTAACTAACTCCTTACGATTTGCTTTCTATTGTTGGATATTGTCATTATTATAATAGAGTTTTTCGATATTTAAAAAAAGCTTTTTTAAAAACGCGTGCTTTTAAGTCTGAACTTTACTTTAATACAATATAATTGTCTTTCAATGATGTACATCTTTTTCATCTGATGTTTGATGTTTTTGCATTTTCTTCAAATTGAGAGCAAGACGATCCCAAAATATTAATGAAAATATAAAATTAAAAAATTTGAAAGAAATTTTTTTCTCACTATTTTTTTTCAATATACCCTGTAGAATATGGAAGATAGGAGAGCGAATAAGATTCCTTTGTTTTCTCATTTAAATAATGGTAATATTCTTTTGTTGAAATAGTGCATATATAATAGTAATCATAACATAAATTGCCATTATATTTATTATTGAATATCCATCGCACTATTTTACTGCAAGCCCACTTTTTAAATATAACATGTCATCATCATGCAAGATTTCAATTTTATTCAGTAAAGTATCACTAACTCGAATGTGACGTGACAACTTGATAAGATGAAGAATAAAGTATGCACAGAGTATGTATCATGCTGTTTTGAAGATGTAAAATAAATTCGAATGATACATTCAATAATAAGCTCTGCGAGAAATGTTAAAGTTAAAAAAAAATGTTCTCTATTTATTTACGTGCATTTCCTTATAATGTAACCAATTTCAGAAAAATATCATAACACGAATTTAAAAAATATACAGACTACTCTCAGGCACAGTCGAGAGTTTTACGGTATTAAAGTACGATAAGAATTTATGCAAGATCTAAACAAAGTAAATTTTTCGATCGTAATTCAATAGATATCAGTTAAATATTTTCGTCATTCATTCTCAATAATTTAAGCAAATTTATCTTGGGTTGATAGCGGAATTTTGAAGATTAAAATAGATCTTGTGTGGTAATTGATATCACGTTGTGGTTATTTCTGATATTTCCAGTGATATTTAAAACAATAGTATTCATATGCACACACACACGCGCATACGCACACACATACACTCTCATTCATAAACTCCTTTGGAATCTTATTTAAGAAATTTATTTTTCGCATATGAATGTGTTCAACGACCGAATCAATGCAGTGTTTACACTAATACGTCGACTATTCTTATTTTTCCGCGATAAAGAAAAAATAAATCTATCCTCATATTTATTGGTTGAATACGGGAACAGATGCTTGAATCGTAATGGCGTAATTTTTATCGTGACATTTCGACGATATTGAACATTTGCTTATTACAATTTTGAATAAGATAATTTTTAGCTATTATCAATATTTTATCGATATTTTACTATATAGTTAACATTTGTTTATTTTGTATAGGATAATAAGATTTGATAAAGTGCAATGCCTTCGTCAGATAATATTTTAATAAAACGTTAAAAAAATCTGTGTTAAATATTAAATAATATAAAAATCCAATCTTTATCATAAAAATTTTTCAGACCAGTCTTATTGTTTGTAACACAAAACTATAAATTTCATTATTGATATCATTTTTCTTTTGTCACACATTCAAAATGTTTATATTATCATTTCTGTTTAAAATCTAAAGACTTAGATTCAAATATATGTGCCAAATAAAATTGCAAACCATAAAGTTTCTCTGTCATATTAGAAACGAAATTTTAGTGTAGAGCAGTAATTTTTCTTTACATCATATTTTGACATTACATGTAACATGTGTGTCTGATAAATGCTTATAAATATAAAAATATTTATATTTATATGCACAGTTTTATAATCGTGATTTGAATAAAATTTAGATCTTTCTTCAACGGCATACAAATAAAATATCAGTAAAAAATCATAAACTTTCTTTGTATCACAAGGAAAAATTTTCTGCAATTTTTATTTGTTTATTATTATTAAAAAAAGAGACTTATTAAATATTTGTGTCCTGTTTCCTATTTCCTTTTTATCAAATTTCAACTGTTTCACAAAGTTCAATTGTAATTATCTAGCTTTTTTATACTTCGAGATATATTATTAATTTATGAGAATTAATATTTATTGCAATTTAATATTTATTTCGATGGCTAACTTTTATTAATTCTTTATTTTATTATTTGTCCACGTAATTTTCCAGTTCATGATAAAATTATGTTATATATTATATATCAGCCAAGTGTGTATATCTGACGAAATTGGAATTGACATTAATAATATAAATTTATTTCATTAATCATTTTATATGAATGTACATAACGCAGTAATTAAATCCAATTTTAGTTTACGAAACTTATTCTGAACTTATTCTGAAATTGCCTAGATTGAAATTATAAAGAATGCTAATCAGCAAATCATATTCGTTAAGAAATATAATATCTCGTACTATTGTCTGCATAGGTCTAAATAAATATGTATGTATCGATAGCAGTAAAAAAAAGCTAAAGATAACGATTATCCGAAAAATATACCGTGCCATTATTTTTATCTGCTTTAAGATAAATTTTTGTTATGTTATTGTTAATCAAAAGAACATAATTAATTCTCGAAAGGTGTAATCGGTTATGATGACGTAATATTGTTATGATGACGTAAGAAATATAATAAATTTCACCCGATTATTAGTATAATTTTTATTTCGTGGATACATTCTATTTTTTCCAATCGATATAAATCTTTCGCGGTAATTTATCATTTTTACCTTTTGTCATGTATTATATATCTTTGTATTGTCTTTGTTTTGAAGTTGTTTATTACTGCATTGATTACTAGTCTTTTCGATAGCGAGAAATTGGGATCGACTTTGAAAAATTTTAACCATTAATTTCATATTAAATTATTGCCAATGTAATATTTTTCAATCGTTATAGTAAGCAATTTTTTAACAGCACACACTTAATTATTTTTAACTTGAGGTTGAATAGTAATTTGAGTTGGTATAATGATCAATTAATAAATGGTCACAACAAAATTGATTGCTTCAGAATATTTGTCAATATCTGTCGATGTCATTTTCAATTATGTCAGGTTCGGAACTAATAAGGAGATATTTCACCTGCTTGAATTTATACATATTTTAGAGTTGAAATTTAATCCCACTATTGCAGTACGAAAATTTTAAGAAACAATACTTTGCCGAATGAAGAATTTCACGTAGCATTACATTGTTGCATTTTTTTTACGCATAAATACAGTGGTGTATCGACAATTTATGATATGCGAGATGATATGTGATGCAGAGGTATTTACGCATGCATTTTTTTTTCTCTCATTGCATTTATTAAGCAGTTGGTGAAATGGAAAGACAGGTCAGATCGAGAGTCGGTACAGAAACAGCAGTTTAAATTTATCGACAATTATTGATATGCAAACATGATGCGTTAATTAAATGCATGCATTTATTTTACACAGACCAATCATACTACTGATGAATCTGTAAATCCAACTGATGATCTATGATAAATATTGAGGGGAGTATACGCGTTTACTTAGAATGTGATTAATCGGAAACATTCTAAAGATCTACAGGTGCAACGAGAAACTGAGAGTGTAATCGTAATATCATTACTCTCGCAATCTCGAAATAAAGATTATTCAAGTAATTTTTTTTTCATGTTACTCAATACAATTTTGAATCAATCTATCGTGTTATTAACGTGAAGACTTCGTGAAATATTTTCTCGTAAAGAATTATTCCTCACATTGTTCGAGATGATTAGTAACGAATGCGCGAGTAGTGATAAGCCGTTACAAGATAAGCAGATTGAAGAGAGCGTCTACTTTTAGACGAGTACAAAAGAATTTTGGAAGAACACTATTGCACACAGAATAATTTGGTGAGAAATATAAAAAAAAGAAGCGACAAAATTTTCAAACGCGCAATGACGAAAAAGAGAGGAGAGCAAATTTTAAATCACATTTTGGAAGGATATTAGTGCCTGGATAGAGTAGGTCCGAATAATTACAATTCGCGCAAAACTCGGAATTTTGATCGTAGATTCACGCTATTCTGTCTCGCGAATTATTTCAAGACATCTTTGTCGCGATTAATTTTTCTTCCGTTTTAGTAAAATTTGATCGTTTTCTACCTGACCGAAAATTTTCACGTACATAGTACTCTTTAATAAAATTAGAACAGCGTAAGAAAACTATATATATATATATAATTTCCATGATATTACACGTGAATTTAGTATATGTAATAATTAATCGCGCTCGGTTAAATAAATACGTGGTACGCTTTTCGGAATTTCATATAAATTTAATTCAATTTAAATTTTTTGATAAAAATTTCCGAAGCATCAGCTAGTGAATTAGATCGTTCTCGGTGTTCACATTTCAATAAATCGTACTGTATAATCGACCATTCCCCTCGCAAGTTAAGTGAGCCGAAAGAAACTTCATTTTTTCGGAATCTCTTAAAGCTTTTAATACATTCGTTAGCTTAAAAAAATGTGAAAATATATTTTTTCTGCAACAATCGTTCGTGTCAAAACGTAGTTTTTTTTACGTATGAATGCAGAGCGAGATTAATGTAATGGTTACATTCGTATGTGAACGTACTTGATTTTCCTTTTTTTTTTTTTTTTTGCAACAAAAGCACGACTCATCCGATTTTTCGCATCGCGTGGCAGCCGATTACTGTATTTACAGAGAAGTGCAAATTTCCGGCTTCGCGAGGCAGAACGTCGAAGATCCGCGTGGGCCGAACGCTTTAAACTTTAGACGATTTTTAGCGTAGTCTATCGAAGCACCAAGATCACGTGCTAGCCAGGATAAAAACCCGAAACTATACTCACCATCGTGATAGTGATGTAGACGCTCCGATCGGATCTGCGACAGAAAACGTTGACAATCGCTGATTAGATATTGGTCCACTTTCTCCTCTTCTCCTCTCTTCTCCTCAGCCTCTGCCGATCCTCCTCGACCGTTTGACCACGGTGGTCGATCGGTCGAAGAAGCCGAGAGACTTCCTCTCCTCGCCGTTGACGATGATGTTCTGTGATCGCTGCAGATCGAGCGGGACCTTATATACTAGGCCCTTCCTTCTTCTACATGCATGGGGATTGACGGGGGGGGAGTCCTACCCTTCAGCAAGGCCCTGGGAAAACGATTCGGCACAATGTTCCTTTTCAAGCACGGCCCCTTCTTGCCGTCTCTCGCACCCCTCGTTGAAGAAGGAAGAGATCGCGTCAGACGAAGATATCCTTGATCCTAGAACGAGATTCTCTGGTCCTTACCTGTTTCTACATTGCGTAACGTACGATGCGCCGGTTTCCTCCCTCAGGATTTTTACCCCGACGCGAGGGATGCTAGTCACCCCTCAAAATTGTGAAGGGGCGAAGATGCCCAGGTGCCCGACAAGAAGATAAGTCGGGCATTTTTGAAAATTTGTTGTCATGGCATAGAATTTTTGTCAGATGGCTTTTGCGAAGGAGAAGATTCAAGATGCGCGCGAAAAATATCTCCACGTGTCGGATTATTATTTTAGCTTCGTCGGTTTGCAGAATGAAGATTTATAAATAGATTTTCCTGGTCGAATGACATAAGAATTTTCATGCCTTATATATATAAATAATCATATAAAGAGAGATATTTTTTTGCAATTAAATAACAAAGATGATTTATTATTTATTTATTACGTAGAATATTATTGCTACGTGATCTTGCTAGAGCAATTTAAAAGTCCTTAGTATTTTTAAGTGCAAAATATCACATATATCCAGATACCTTCATACCTTTACTTCGGTAACTAAACTTGTTGCCTGCAACTAAAGTTAAAATTTGATGTAGATCTTAAATTAGTCATGATTAATATAAAAAATATAATTATATGAACTGAACAACAATATTGCAGATTTAAAGTGAAGCATAAATAACGTTTTTATTTAACATCACAATTTCGACGGAACCGTTATTCCTCGCGCATCCCCTTTGTTCGACATGAGAGTTATACCGGTTTAACGTTTATGGCAGCTAAATCGATTTCCCCTTTTACATATCTTAACGATTTTTTTAACTCTTTGATAGCCACGAATCCAGTTATGTGAATCTCATCCGTTGACCGTTGCTTCTTGCAGAGGAAACGTTCGCCGTTTCTCCTTTCTCTCACTCTTCTCAAATTTTTCACTATATACATGCACAAAACTCGAAATATATGTAAAAAAGATGACACATTTCGAGGCAATTTTCCCATAAAGATGTTACTAAAATTTTTCGTTTCTTCGACAGATCCAGAAAGTAGAAAATGGTTCGTTAAGAATTATATATTTTATCACTAAGTAATTAAATTTTTTGTTAAGTAAAAATTTCATCTTTTTGTCACATGTCTTTTCTCTTTTAATTTATTTATTCTTTATTTTTTTACTAATTTATATATTGTTTCATCCTATCTGCTGTTTTCCCTTGATTATTTTTTTTTTTTCAATCAACTTATCTCTTCTTATATGTATATATCTCAATCATGATAAGGGTGGTGTGTAAACGATTTTTAAAAGCACCGACACGCGTCACCCGCAGCACACGATATGCTCTTAATCGGAATTGATTTCTCGACAATTCAGGCAAAATCGACATGAATCATTCGGCAAGAGCATTTAAATGAATTCTCGCCGACATAAGTAATATTAAATGCGGGTACCGACTAGCCATCAGGGGGAGATTACCAGGATAGCTAATTGGTTAATGACTCTTATTTACTCTCATCTTTTTCTCAGTGTTTCAGTATAATAGTACAAGTGTACGCAGTGATCAATTTATTTTCGCTGTAAATTAGAATTATTCACGACGGAATTTCATGATACGATATCGGAATCATTTTTTATTAGAAAATATTTAATATTTAATAGAGGGATAAAATTTCTTTCTTTCTTTTTTTTTATAAAATAAACAAATAGAAAGAAAAAAATGCTGCATTTTATATAAATATTCATTTCGTCGCAAATCGATTTGTATATTTGTTGTGATCCGTAAATTATCATAAAGTCACGATTACTCGTTATTTCCGATAAAGCAGATGGCCGGAACTGCAGTCCAGTTTTTCAACATGATCCAGGCAATTATTTATGCAACACTTAGCGCGCGATTCGAGGGGTGGCTACCGAAACTGGGGTGTGCTACGGCATTTCTGCATCCCCTGCATTCTCACGCGAACGTCGATACGTATGAAAAGAACTACCTGTGCAAAAGTGTCATTTTTCAGACAGGTACACATGTATATGTGACCCGCTCATTTTCATTGTGTGATTTTTATCGTGACGTCATCAATGGACAGAACACGTCACGATATAACGGTTTTGATAATTTGCCTTTTGAATCCTTATGTTTCTATCCAAATAATTTATAAATTTCTGATAAAGACAAATGCATTTATTTCATTTATTTTTTATCAATTTCTGATAAATTAAAAAAAAATATCAAATAGAAAATGGATAATAACAATAAAATGGATGATAATAAATCATTGCTTATAAAGGAATATATCACTGCACACTTAATTAATTTAATATAATTTTGTCTATTTTTATATATATATTAAAGAAAAAAAAGAATTTCTATTACACAAAATATATAATCGACTTGATGTAACAATATCTTTTTCTTAATAGTTAAAAAAATGTCAAAAATAATTTTGCAGAAAAAATCTTTCTCTTTAGAATTTAATGTAATTATTATTCAAATAATGCACTTAAGTATATTTTCTTTCATCGTAAACTTTTTTCGTTTTCATATTATTAAAAATTTAATTATTTAATATATGTAAATAATTAACATACACATATAATTAGATATCCATTATTATCTTTATTAATTTAATTAAAAGAGAATGTTTTTTCTTCGCATAACAACGCAAAGAAATTAAAAGATTCGCGAATATTCATAGTTTGTTCCATGGCTCATCATATGGCGAATATGACGAGTAAACGAAGGAAGAAAGAGAAACATAAGCTATTTCTTGAGCCCTTCGACCCTTCGACCCTTTGGGCCTTCCTGCCCCTGATCCAAAACTACTGGTGTTATTGCACAGTCGCCTGGTTTCGTACATTTCTATACTCACATCTGCCCTATGTTCTCACGCTATTTTCCTTCTATAGAACCTTCGAGTAACGATGAATTTTCTTATTGAGATTTAGGAAAATTTAAAATCAATGTAATAAAAATATAGAAAAAAATCAATTTCTTTTATAGCAAAGATTGATTAAAAAAATCATATTATAGATTTTTTTTTTTATAAATATTATTGTATACACTTTTGTTTTTTAATTACACATTTTCTATTTAAAGAAATTTATATTTTTTTCGTATATCGTTACTCGTGTTCCACAATATAAAGTAATAATACATACTTAAGACTGTCTTTATATTTTATGTATTAATAACTATAATGGCTATAAATCTTAGGCAATTGGCAGAAATTTCAATTTCGCTCGAAATACACATATTATTATCGTGATAAAATATGTTTACATAAAAAAAAGAAAAACATTACTTTATAATAGGCATTTTAATAATCTCAATATTTAATAAAAATAGTTAATAATACTAGTAAAAGTACGAATAATAACATGCAAAAAAAATTTATTTTTTGATTAATTTATTTTAAAAAATTATAGTGCAAGGAAAAGAATTTCTATAATATTTTATTTTGGAATTTATAAATCAATATGTTTGCAGCAAAAATATAGAAAAAATCTTAAAATTTATTTCTATCTATTAATCTTATAAACTGAGATTTTTCGATAAATTTTTTATAGACAGCAACTATCTATTTTAAAAGGTGAAGGAAAAAGTAGCATATGTAGGAATAATACAGTAGGATAAATATAAAAATATATAGGAAATAAAATACTTGAATATTTTTATATTTAAGAAATCATACATACGATTCGGGAAACTCGAATGTTACATCCCGCCCAGTCAATTGTTTATACACCGAAGCAAAAGTATCAACCTGTCAATATAAATTGAAACATAGTAATATACATGACAAAAAAATTCGAATAAATATCATTCTATAGGAAAAGTAAATATACCTTATGCTCGATATTTGTTTGCTCGTTTTTGTCCAAATGGACTTTAATAATTTGAGATCCATCAAGTTTCACTCTAATACGTTTGCCAACAATCTCTACAGGATATACAATATCTTCTAATAAGGCATCATAAACAGAAGTCAATGTCCGGCTAAACAAAAATAAATTACAAAAAATTAATAAATTTAATTAAATTCAAAATGGAGAAATTATACATTAAATATCTTTTGTAGAATATTTACAGTAATAAAGAACAAAGATAAAATATATACATATATAATAGATAATCAACTAAATTACATTTACATTTAATTATACAAATATAATTAAAATATATTGTATTTTTTCTTACCTTCTGGGACGCTTTTGTTTATTTTTGGTACGAGTTTTTCTTGTTGGTTTTGGTAAAATTTTACGTTCTCCAACAAACATCACATGTTTACCAGAAAATTTCTTTTCTAATTCACGTACTAATCGTGTCTGTATCTTTTGAAATGCTTTTAATTTGGGTATGGGAACGTATATAATTATAGACTGTAAAAAACAAAATTATCTCAGTACATAATTCTTTCAAGAAATATAATAATAATAAAATATGTTAGAGATAAGTCTTACCTTCTTATTATTTGTTTCTAATTCTTTTGCCTTGGTAATATAAAGTTCTCTTAAGTGCGATTTTAAATCGCTATTCATTTCCAATTCCAGAAGAGCATTAGAGATGCTTGTTTCGAACTGGTCAGGATCGGCTCCGCCGCTTTTAATTATTTTTGCATTGGCCGTAAACATCTGAAAAAATTTCGAGGTTAGAATATTGTTTACAAAATCTATTTACAAATCCGTGCGATATATTCGTCAAAATATTTTATAACAATGGTAATTTAAATGCGGATTTCATATAAATGTCAGAATCGATTGTTTAATATATAAATAAATATTAAATGCGGCATCATATGTAATGTATCATGAAAGCTGACAGAATCCAGCGTGATCAATATCGTGGATCTATCATCTGAGAAAGATATTGAAAGCTATACATTTTACGAGACTTCAAATATTATATGATGTAAGATTTCATATTTTATTATATATTTTAGAGTTGTAAAAATAAATATTCAAGAGCACGCACCTTGCCTACTTGACAACCATGAAAAAAAGAAATCAGTAGAAATACAACTGATATGTGGACTTGGACACGTGCACGTTTTTTCTGAGTTTTGACCTCGCCAGAGGCCACTAGTGTAGCTAGTATATTTTTATTATTCAGTTAGTAACATCTTTTTTCAGTTTAGTAACAATTGTTCGTCGAAAGTGCTGAAATTATACAATAATAAACATTAAAATAATAAAAAAGTTTATTGTAATTCGTAAAAAAACTCCGTAAAAAAATTCTTTATTATTTAATAAATTTGTATATTGATGCAAGATTATACATATTTCTTTAAATTCAATCTGTGTTCAGTAACAAGTATTTTCTTAGTAGACGGATTGTTTTAACTTAACACAAATAATATTTATATCCAGTTATTTGCAATCAATTGTATATTATTTATTCAATCAAAATT
>JBCAUJ010000005.1:7212901-7225648 GCA_038406275.1 Cataglyphis albicans | reverse complement strand
TAATTTAATTATATATACACAACTGTTTATATAATTAATAATAGTATAATGGATGCAGCAGGCTTGCATGATTCTTCAAATAGAGGTATAGCTCTTGTAATGATAGTTTTGAATGATATAACACTATCTATTTAATAATAACAATTATATTTTTTTTGGTTACAGTAGCAGCTTTGGTAGAAAGAAATATTTTACCACAAGGTATATCATTAATCGATCCAGCTGCTGTAGCAAAATCAAGCCGGCAGGATTTAATAGCATTGGTAACAGAAATTGAAACGGTAATAGAAGAATAATGAAAATTAATAGAATATAATTTTAGATATTTAAATATAATTTAGCTGTATGTATATACATATTGTATATGTCTTTTATCAATATATTTTCTAATTTTTATATTAATTTATATATATAGGCAGATAGATGTATAAAAGCTAATGCATGTAATAAATTACAAGTGATCGCAGAACAGATAAGATTTTTACAAAAGCAAGCGGAGAGTATCTTGTTGGAAGCAGAACGAAATGCAAAGTTACATCACGTAGCTTGTAATTTTATAAAGCAGCCTGGTCATATATATCATTTATATCAACGAGATTCGGGACAATTTTATTTCTCCATGCTTAGTCCAGAGGTAAATAATGCTTTTATGTATCACTAATTAATCTAATAAATATCAAATATTAAATTTTTATTAATTTACACTTTTCCTAAAAGGAATGGGGTAATTCTGCACCATCACAGAGTTACAAAGGTTCTTTTAGATTAGAACATGATCGCTCATGGACTCCAATATCTGAACTGCAAGCAAAAGACAATGAATTAAATTTGTTTAAAAACTTATCACCTTCTAATAAGATTACAAATACTTTTTTGCAAACAATTATGTTAAATACTAATACCTAACAAATTTATTGTTATAATTATCTAAGTGTAATTAATATTAACAAATTTTTAGAAAAATTTAAATAATGTTGAAGCCACTATGAAGCATTAATGTTCATACAATGTAATATTTAAAGCCCATGTAACAAATATAAAATAAAACATCCATTGCTGAAAACAAATTTATTAAGATTATCAAACTTTGAATACTATCGCATAAACACCAATGCTTGATAGTTTCTGAACTGGTTTAGATATCCTTACTTAGATAATTATTGCAATATTTAAGCAAGAATTAAATTAAAATTGAAGTTCATATAAGAGAATTTGTAACACTACTCAATCAGTTTTTAATCTCTTCATTTGCTATATTCCTAAAAATATAAGGATATATACAGTGAACAATATAGAGAATAGATTCTATTTTTGGTATAATTATAATAAATTATATACATGATTTTGAAGTTCTGTACGTGATACACTTGTTGAAACAATATTTTGTACAAGAGTACATTATATTATGATAATATTTTAATCTTATTGAGAAATCGATTGTGCAATTAATTAGTAATATTTTTGCAATTATATGCAATATGTGTATCAGATCAGAAATATGCAGCTATAAACTAATTATTATCTTTATTCATAATGATCTTTGTATGACTGCAAAAAGATCAATATGATTCTTAGAATCATAATATATTAGCTATTTTATATAATTATATATTTCTAAAGGCAGTAGGTAGATTTGTATTTAACTTTGCTTTACTTTTACTATATGGTATCCGGAATACAATTTCCATGAGCAAAATGAATTATTATAGCGCACTCACATACTATCAAAAAATTTTTAGTTTATATATATATAATATAGACCAAAAATTTGAATGTATATATATATATATATATATATTTACACATGCATGTGTGAATGTCTTTTAGCATAATTAAACGTCTATATATGATACAATTATCTTTCTACAGGACGCTTAATTTTTGCAAAATATTTAACATATTCCAAATATTATGGATACTTTCACATAATAAACTATTTTACCACAAAAACAGTATCAATATAGCATAAGGATCAATGAACACTTTTAATATTTTTTGCCCTTTATATAAAATTAAAGAATGAACAAAACTACACTCTACACTCTGAAGTAATGCCGATCATTAGCGAGGGCGATGACTGCGTCTTGATTTTGATGTTGAACGCATTTGTCAAGTGGTATTCACTTTATGTGCTGAAACATAAATGGAACACATTATCAAATTGAAATAAATTACATACAAATTTATTTTTAACAAATAATTAAAATCTTACATGAGATTGGTATCCTGAGAGGTGCATCATCGCGTATAATACATTCATGTGTTTGAGTATGGAAGAGGTATTGTACCAAAAGTTGTTTATCTTCTCCTACACATGGATCATAAAATCCAGGTAGTTGGCTCTGCAACATTTCATGCAACACAGAGTTATGAATATATTATAAATATTTCAATATATATATATATATATATATATAATTATAGGACACAAAAATTCAACATCGAAGGACTACAAAAAAATTATTTTTAAGAGAATACCTTAGATGCTTTGTGAAGAATCAATTTAGAATCCTTGACCAAACATTGCAAAGGAATTGTTACATCTATCATTTCATCCCTATGTCCGCTCTCCTCCGAGGCAGCTCGATCTTGTTGAGGATAAACAAATCGACCATATAAGGCTTTGGTAATAATTAATCCTTTCTTTGACTCCTCTTCAGCTCTTATCCTGCTGACAGTTTCTTTCATTAGTTCGGTGGCAGCTTTGGCCTCCCTTTGTTTCTCCATCATTCTAGACTTATTTAACTCCCTCTGTTTCTCCTTTTCACGTTCCTTGCGCTCCTTTACGACTGGATCAATTATGAGCTTTTTAATGACAGTCCAAGTAATTATGGGAGCTACAGTGGCGTAAAAGATGGGAGCTGGTAGAACCTCGTCGCATAGATGAATAGGAAACGTGTACGATTGCGAGGCGCGACTTAGTCTAATTTTTAATGTGACACCGGTCGGCACACCGACGCGTACAGCTGCTGAGACTGAACTGTGCTTAGAGACCTTCTTCTCTGCGCCGTATTCGAGGAACGCGCCAAATGTACCGGCTCTGTAAATTATACGGAACATATTATATGCAAAATTTTCCGTTAATGAAGAATAAAACGCAATAATATGCGGCGACACTAACTTGACACTACCACGAAGCTTGAGTTGTTTCTCTTCCATTTTATAAGTGTAGTTAAGGCTAATAAAAGAATGTATAAGCCCGAAATGTATAGAAAACGACGTATACGAACGAGACGTGTCTCTTACAATCATGGTGCTCATGGCACCTTGAATGCCAGCTCGGTATGTAAGATATCCAACTGTATGTTTATCCAACTGCATTGCAAGAGCTATATAAATAAAATATTTCTCTAATAATTTAGATCTCTTAAAACAAAAAAAATTTAATTATAATATGCAAATAATAAAAGTAAAAATAATAATTGTCATTATAATATCACTACAATTATATTCAAAAAACGTATATATAAGTAAGCATACTTCCAACATAACCAGCTTTTACACCGTGTGATGTAAATTGCAACATTGTCGCCCCGTCGCAAAACAATCGTTTTGTCAATGTGCGAAATCCTTTGACAGAGAATGTTGGACCATTGCCAGCTCCCACTTCGACTTCAACCCAACCCTTTGAAGATATCAATCTTTTTGCAGAGATGTTAAAGGAGCCGGAACCCGTACCGTTTTGGGTTCCTAGTTGGCCAGACATAGTCACAGTGTCCCTCAGAGTGAGAGGTGTTTCGATAGACTGTGCAAATGACATCCCACTGACTTCGACGCAAGAAAATAAGCTACTGCTGAAACAAGATTCATGCAAGTCATTTTTGTAATCAAATGTTATAAATTTTAATTATTAAGTAATCAATTAAAAAAATATATTACTAAATAATTCAATTTATTTATTAAGTAATTCTTTTTATTATGTTTTATTATATAATAATTTAGATTAATCAATCTTACCCATTGTTATAATCTTCATCGTATTTACTAAAAATATCAGTGGCATTGATGTTTACTGTTACAGTGCCTTTGGGATTTGTATGCTGCTGTAAACGTCTCTCTTCTCTCTCTCTTGCCAATCTCTCGTATTCCTCGCGAATCTCTTGAGGAGTTTTTGTACGCTGTACAATTTCCCATCCTTCTGTTTCTAATCCACGGATTCCCAGTGAATCATATATCGCTCTTTGATGCGGATCGCTCAAAACTATAACAGTCAAGTATTATTTGAGTCTGCACAATTGCACAATAAATAACAAATATAAATACACATAAAATATCTTGGAATGAAAACTTAATATTGCAAGTAAGTAAAAAAATTTTACTTTATACTTAGTTGTCATATACAACAATAATAATTCAAGATTCAAAATATTAATTATAAAATAATAAAATAATAATTTTAAAATAATGATAACTTCCTCAAATAAATAAATAAATAAATATATATATATATATATATATATATATATATATATATAAATATCAGCATTAAACTATAATACAAACCTTCATATGCTTTCTTTGTACGATTAAAAAGAATCTCTGCTTCCTTTTTAAGTACCGGATCTGTATGTTTATCAGGATGGTAGAGTTTACTTTGTCTACGATATGCATTGCTAATATCTTCAGGACTAGCCTGAAATGTCAAAATTATTACAAAAGAAGATATATAATAGTTCCCATTATTGAATGATGCAATGATAAAAAGCAATTGAAAAAATTGAAAAAATCAATTTTATCAAAGAGAAGACTGAGAGAAATAAATTTGAAGCAATATTCATTTGTATAATACAAAAACTAAACAGTTTTGCTTTTAGAAAAGAAAAATTGACAGGAGAATAAATAATTTTTAGAGGAAAAATCAAGGAGTAAAGTACAATTGACGATATCGATTTGCGTCGCTAATTAATTTTCTATTTTTAATATTTATGGAAATATCATATTTTGATTAGGGAAAAATAATTTTCTGTAGTAAAGAAACTATTACGTCATTAAAAAGGATAAAGGTGTCACGTGGAGGGCCAGAAACCGTTCTCTACCTCCTGTGAACCGGGTAAAGTTATAAAGCAATTACAACAGGAGGATTGCTCACGTTTCTCGGTATGTTCAGGAAGGTGTAATAGTCGTCCTCGATCGTGCTTTCCTGATCACTCTCGTCGTCCATTTTAAAACTTGCGAATTTTGTCTACGTTCAATGAGTCTCAATAGCAATCGCGCGATCACCCGTATTTTCTCTCTTAGCTTTTTATAGGTTACGGTACAGAATTGAGATATATATGTATAAGAGCAAGCCGGTAAATGCGTGCGCGCGCAGATATATATCGTTTACCGCCTGCAATTCGATGCATATCGATTTCCCTAGACTTCTCGTTAGATGACGCCTGATGCTCGAAATAGAAGGAGGCGAATCTAAAGATCAGATATATTTATAGTTTTGAATTATCGTCTCGTCAACTTCCATGTAATTCCATAGTGTCATTATAATGTGATATATATATATGTAATCTAATTTAATAAATTAATTGATTGGAATTAGATTCTTGTAAAAGAAACGACTTTAATTTTTATATAATATATAATTGCAGAAAAGTATTTCTCTTCATACAAGTCACGGTAAAGGATTCTCTTCACTTCATTTGCTGATTAAAATTACAAACTCACGGCTAAAATCTCAAGATGGACGTTAATCTACAGATACGTGTATGATATCGTGTAAGGTGATATTTACAAAATAAATTTTATTAAGTTTGTTATATACATATATTCTATATTATTGTATATTTATTGTATATCGATTGCTTTAGAATCATAGATTTATTTAGAAACAAATCGTGAGATAAAAATCGTGAATGAATTTCATTTAGATGAACGAACGTGCTTCTGTTCCGGCGTGGTCCTCCCGCTCCGATTGACTTATTCGTGAAGGAAGTCTTATATTATTTGTTTGACCAATCTATCGTTCGGAAGCGAGTGGAGAGAGAGGAAGAGAAAGGAGAGAGATTTTTACGAGCGGAGTATAGCGTGACGGGCTGCGAGGGTATCGAAGGGCTCGCGCGCGTGTAAGCAACGTTAGTCGCGGGTAAAACGTAATATTATGCGACGGCGGGTCGCCTTTACGTAAACATTTACGCCTCGTGGCAACACTAAAATATGAAGCCGTCGGAGACGGGATTTCGTGTGGCAGGACCCTCCGTCTAAGCCCGAATAATTTACGAGATTGACTCTTCTCGCAGCACCGACCTACCTATGTTTCACCGTTGATGATACGCATTCGATATATTATATACAGAGTGTTTTTCAAATATATATGTATGTGCAACGTAATAAAAAAATGTCATAATGAAGAGGTAAATATAGTGAAAGAAAATTAGATTAAATCAGATATTTAATTCGAAATTAATGATCCATCTTAATGATCCATTGGTTTTAATTATTTTATTGCTGGCGATATCGTTAGATAGAGATAAAGAATTTCGAAAATGATAGTATCACTATATAGTATATAATATAATTTAAAATATTAATTTATTGGAATTAGATCTTGTAAAAAAAATGCTTTAATATTCAAGAACCTACTTTAATTTTGTGTGTGTAATATTATAATTACAGAAAGATATTTCTTCATGCAAATCACGGTTTAAAGGATTCTTTCCATATCGGAAGCTGATTAAAATTACAAATTACTTGCGCCAAAATTTCAAGATTGATGGTTCATCTATAGATATTCGCAAAAGATAAGGAAGGTATATATAAAATAAATTATTTAGTTTATTACATCAGTATTTAATTAGTTTATTACAAAATCTGTATCGAAAAATGCATTTTACAAAAAAGTGTAACATTGAAAAATAATTATTGATTCTATGTAACAGAATGTTCTGAAGGCGAGGTGAGAGAGACGCGAGAAGGTGCTTCTATATAGTCACGACTATACTCCCGTGACTATAACGTCTTGAACGGAACGTGACCGCGTGGTAATCGCTCCTGTCTCGCTTTGCCGCGACAAACGAACGACTATAAAACGGCAGTAAAACCGAACGGGGGTGAGACTCGAGCACGAGAAAAAGGGGAAAAAGGGGGAGAAAGGTCCAGCTCAGGTCGAGAGAGGCAGTTTGCTTTGACATTGCCTAATCAAAACAGGGACTCCTTTTCCCGTTTCTTTGTTCGTGCTCCGACTAAATCGAAGAATAAAAAGGCTCTTTGGTTTCACGATTTACCGCTTTTTGATAACCAATTCGTTCGCGCTGAGAGATCGAGATGCAAATATATTTGATCCACTATTGCCTGCTGTTATATATATAAACAAAAATGACTTAAATAGAAAATATGATTCGCTTATTATATGAAAATATAATATCGAATATCACATATATATTATAAAAACATATAAAAATCGAGACAATATAATACCAGATATCTGTGTACCCTTACGCGTTACTATAATATTTATATTACCGTGTTACAGAGATAAAAAAGATATAAAAATGTACACTGGATTTATAAAAAGGGTTAATCGTTGCTTCTTGGCGGACCAACTTGTCGACGATAACACACGGTAGCGACTGCAGAGACAAGAGGCGGGAGGGAAATGGTAGGAACAATCGAACATGATCGGCCAGCCGATGTTGCTAAACACGGTCATTGTGCCGGGTTAACAATACTCCGCTATATCAGCAACATAGGCGTTCGTAAGTCCCAGCATTTGGTCAACAATTCGCGCACCCGGCCATTGCAGCTGTTGAAAAATATCCGGCCGCGCTTTGACCACCGTTGTTCTCATTTGTTTCCGTTCCTGTCGCCAAACTTGCATGATCCGCGATTTTTGTAAATCCTCGGTCAAAGATTATTCCAAAATACGATCTAAATCGCAAATATAATTAGGACAAGACATATGTATTTAGATCATGTATAGTTATTCCTTTTTTTGTTCTTTAAAAAAGAAACAAGAATTTTTTTAAGATAAAAATATAAGATATATAATATAATAATAGTTTTGGGCGCATTAAACTTTAACAAATTTTAAACTTCTGTCTTCCGAACAAGGATTTATGCATTTATGCATTTTAATATAATAATGATAAATTTAAAGCACACAAAATTTCAGATATATCTAAGATACGATATTTATCTAATGTATATATCGCTTAAATATCTGTTTCATGTAGTTAATTACAAAATATTAAAATAAAATAATTTTCTTAATGGAAGCATAAAGATAACAATAAATGTAATATTAACGCGAGATTCTTAAAAATTCTGGATCAGAAAAGCAAAAATACCATACATTATCAATTTTCAACCTTCGACACACCGATTTCTCTAATCAATCCTGCATTTCTAGTGATCTACTGATCCAGAATTAAAAATCGAGTCATTCGGTTAAATCGAGATCTTGCGAGCAGAAAAATAGCACGATCGCATCCGCGGAATCGACAGCTCCTTATTAAACGGTCAGATCGCATTGGTTCTTTCCCTGATTTGCTCGTCTCCTGTGCGAATCGAATGCGAAACTTTGTCGGAATCGAGTGCGAGTGCGCGCTGAGTCGATGATCCAGAAGGAGGCTTCGACCAATACCGCTCCATCGAGCGGCTCGTGGATGCCCGCCCCAACATGGCGTCGCAGCTTCCGTTTTTATCTTCCCCTCCTTCCGCTCACGCTCTCACACCCGAGCATTTACGCATTTCGCGAGCTATCGGCAGCCGCTTCCTTTTTATTAACACGCATCATTTCTTCACAATTCGTTTTATCCTTTCTGCTTTATAGAACCCGACAGATGTATCGGAGAATCCGTATAAGGAAAATTATATGGTATAATAAAAATTTTTATATATTTACATAGGATATTCAGATATTTTGGTGAATACGTTGGATAGAAAATTATTCTAGTATTGATTAATTAAATTTATTTATGATGCATTTTCTTCAATTGCAATTAGCCAGAACTCTTCTATAATTTTAATTTTATAATTAGTTGCAATTAACATATATGTATATGTATGACCATTATAGAACAGAGAGAAAGTTCATAATTTGTAAGACTAATTTAATTTAAAGCTTTACAATCCAAATTTTTCTGTATATGAAATATATAAATAGTTAATTCTAATATTATCGAATAATCATATCTTTACGATGTATTACTATACGTATATGCTTAACTTAATATGTTTGACAGTAGTCAGCAGATTTCGACGAATGATTTCATTCTCTTGACCTTAATTCTTGACCTCGATTCTAAATGATTAAGCGATGGAGCAAAACAATAGTTGCTTAACGCGGTTCGTAAAATGCGACATAAGCGTAATTACATAATCTTTACCTGTCGCGACCGACATTTAATCTGTCACGTTTGTTTCCCTAGATCGAACAGCCTCTCTGACGAAACTGTTTAATTTCCATTTCTTATAAATTTTATATTTCGCAGATTGTAGAAAAGAATTTAAGAAAAATAAATGCAAATGCCATGACATATTTAATATTATACACTTACGCGACAATAAAACATTACATAGTTATATGCATTTACATATCGCTTATTAAATAAATTTGCCGCTATAAAAGTTAGTAAATAACATTGATAATATGTCGTCCAATATACAAAAATTGTTTTATTTTAATCATTGAATCATTTATAGATACATCAGCATGTAAAGGTATTTTAATTTCTATAAGTGTTTTAATTTGTATAGATTTTGACAATAAACGAAAAAATCTCGGTTTACATACAAATTACAAATTATAATTTAGAGCATTGCATTAAATATGAAGTGCCCTGTACTATTAAAAAATATTTATAAAAAAAAGTTATCTTTTATTTAAATATTCTCTATTTATAAAAAATTTATTTGAGAAAAAAAAACAGATAGAAAGACAAACATAACTTTCATAAAGACATTGCTAGAAAACACAATAAGTTTCATTCTTAAATATTTTCGTGAATTATTTTAAATAGTTTATTATTAACAATTTTTTATAAACTTTTTTATATTTTTCTTTCTTAAATTATATACACCTACAAAAAATAAAAAATAATCACACATATGTAACGGGTATACAAATATTATTAACAGGGAGAAAGTTAATACATACAAAAGAGAAATTTCTTTCCTCAAAAATATAAAACTTCGTGAAGATGAAATTTTCATGGGCTATATGTGGTATTTGCGTTGAATTTAAATTTTGTTTTAGTATCGTAAAAGTGACATGAAATTACCGCGCACAGAGCTGGTCGGCCGGTGTGCGGTGTGCGGTGTGCGGCGCTCTTCAATCGAGAGGAGGGCCTGAAGTTGTCGCGAACGCATGCGACTCCGCCTACATCGCGTCGCACAGGCGCGCGGCGCGGGTTGCCAATCCGGCTGTGTTCTTTCGACGTCCAGTCTTCATCTCGCCTCTCGTCTCGTTCTCTCATCTCGGCGTTTTCGCGCGTGCTCCGATTCAGTCCGGTTCACTCTCGCGTCGGGTGGATTCGCGAAATCGTTCGTTCTCGCCAACGCAATAAAACAAAGTGATTCTCGAGCAAGGAATTTGAGGAGCTGCGGAGGATTTCCGAGGATCAGCAAGCAGGTAGTGACACTACGTATGACGTTTAAATGACCGTTTCTCTTGTTATCAGTGAGTTTTCATACGCCTCTTTTTCGAAGCTTTTGCTTCGAAAGAAAAACTCGCTAACATTTCATTATCGTTTATTATCGAATAATGTCAAATTTGGTTAAATGCATCGATGCATGTATTAATAGAAGGCCAGTGTATATAAATCTCAACGGTTCGATCATAAAAAGCATTATTATTTATTTCGAATATGTTTCAATGTGATAAAGAAACTACTTTTACACTATGTTTATGTGTCAAATTTGGCTTTTTATATATAAATATTTTATATATAAATATTCAATACAATTCGTTGAAAAAATTTTATTTGTAACCGTAAAACTGTAAGCAAATCAACCAACACACAGTTAAACATTCTTATTATTGTTAGAATGCTTGATTGTGATCCATTAGCTTATGGTCTTACGCTTACGATTACGAAAATTTTTTCACATGCCTTTACTTAGATTATATTTCTAGAATAGCTAGCCGTATAAATTTTGCGCTTTGCACATAGTTTTTTCCTTCTTTTTATTTCCTTCAAATTTGAAAATATATTCGTCTTGTTTGACGTACAAAGTATATAAAAAAATTTTAAGTGCAGTTGAAGAAATTGATTTTATACGTCGCATAGCATGCGACGGCAGATGTCATTCTGTTTTAAATACGTTTAATGATAGGTGTTTATCAAAAAACACAACTTTGAAATAAAGGCTAGTCAAATATTCATAGTTTTCTTGACTTTTGTGATGCATGTAAATGCATAAAAATAACCATTTGTATTTTTATATTAATTTATATGCAAATTTGACTGATGCAATTGCACAAATTAATGAAATCGCATTAATGGAATCTGTTTTGCTAATAGAGCGATTCTAATATCTATTATTAATCATAGTTGATTGTAATTATCTGTCACACTTAATAATATACAATCTATAGAGAATATATTACGATTAGAATGAAATAAAAAATAATAATATCTTATTTCCACGCAAAGTTAATTATATTGGTTATATTATCTACACAGTTGATATAAATTATATGTATAATTATACCAAACAAAATTGATTAAACTACGAGTTAATCGGCATTTTATCGGCATTAATCAAATTATTCGGAAAACACATTCGTCAATTTCAGATGCGAAATGACAACTTCAAGAACGGAAGAAGAAAGAGAGATCGAAAGGAAAAGACAATGCGCGAAGAGATGAATGAAATTATTATCGCGCTCGCGTGTGAAAGAAGTAAATCGTCTGGCGCGCGTGCCGCTGCTTTTGTATAACATTTTTTGACTATCTTAAAGACTCTTTCGACTGCGCGCGAGATCATCGTAAAGTTTGTAAACTTCGGTACGCGATCGGCCGAAGCGATTTGTAGGGGCCCGACACGGTGTTTACTAAACACCGCGAGATAAATATTTCTTCTTCTCGCGCGCCGCGCAGAGATAAGCGCGATTTTTCTCCGTCACGCGGAAAAAAGAATCGGCATATCACGGCGTGGTCGGCGCCGCGTATTCTCTCTTTCCCTCTTTTGCTCTCTTTATTATACACGTTTAGCTATAAAGTTAGATCATTTTCATCGGTCGGATATATTCTCTTTTTCTTATCGTACGAAACTTCACTTGTTCGACTTCAAATCCGTCGAGAACACTTGCACTTGATCTTAAAATCTTGAGTCCACGATGTTAAAATTACGATCCGAGTTCTCAGCTCGAGAAATGTATAGCTAATCAATTTGCAGCTATTACTGAAAAAAAAGCGGCGATTTTATCGGTTCTATATGTTTCTCGGACTGAGATTCCGTATCTACAGATACACGATTAATTTTTTTTAGTTTTGGAACTATTTAGAAATTGAAAGCTGTGTATTAATAATCTCAAAAAAATCGAGAGCCCGTTGATTAGTATATAGTGTTTACACATATCTCTTATCATCCGCGACCTCTTATATATAAAACGTTCAGATCTTTCACCGCAAGCAGAATTACGACGGATTACGAATTAGTGAATATACAAAAATATAATGTCGCCTAATAAACACACAATCTAATCGACGAAAGAGATTGAGTAAAAAAAGAGAGGCGAGGAGAGAGAGAGAGAGAGAGAGAGAGAGAGAGAGAGAGAGAGAGAGAGAGAGAGAGAGAGAGAGAGAGAGAGAG
>JBCAUJ010000005.1:7057835-7206412 GCA_038406275.1 Cataglyphis albicans | reverse complement strand
AGAAAGAGAGAGAGAGAGAGAGAGAGAGAGAGAGAGAGAGAGAGAGAGAGAGAGAGAGAGAGAGAGAGAGAGAGAAAAAAAACGATAAGCACTCAGCTCCTTCATCGTCGGGATCGTGTTACCGGACTTTATTATTCGCTAATCGCTAAATGTCCGGATGGATAGATAGGCCGAGATACGACCTCGCCGACACGGCTCTCGCTTGGCCCGATTAATCGCACGTCGGCCTCTTACAGAGTTGAAATCTTAGACGGATATCGATGTCTCCGGTATGTCTTACGCTATGCGCGCGCATCGTGAAGAGATATAATTGCTAATAGTTTCTTAGCCTTCGCTCAAAGATAAGTCTATCAGACAGAGAGAGTTGCAAGACACTTATTCGATGAGTCAAAGAATAAAGGAACTTTCGCGTTTATAAATTAATAATATTCACAATATTCAATGTAATGCCAACTGTCATATTTATTATTATTGGTATTAATTTAATATATTTCTCATATAGAAAATAGAGAGAGAGAGAGAGAGAGAGAGAGAGAGAGAGAGAGAGAGAAAGAAATATAACATATTATATTTAGTGTTTCGTATCGAATTTAATATTGCAAATTTAATATTAAATAATATTAAATAATAATATTAAATAATAAATTACATTTGATATGTTAATAATAATTATTGAATAGAATAGGAAGCCGATAGTATTAAGTAATGAAGAAACTAATATTGATATATAATTTTCATCATTGGAAAATAATTAAACTTGCTAAAATTGTTCGCCGACTGTCTTATAATACTTGCACTGAGTTTATGGAATAACGGAGCTTTTGTTTTTAAAGTTAAAAGTTAAAAAAAATATCGTTAATCTGCAATGTCGTGAATTATCTTCCTTTCTCAGTCCAGAATTATTTTTCTGTTATTTCTTTTTGTTTACATGTTTTTGTTTACATTTCTGTCAATTCAATATCTCGATTATGTCATTCAACAACCTGATCGTTAGGCGCCGATGATACATTTAAAAACATTGCGAGTTACCCCGAAGATTGTTACACGAGAACAGTGATTATGAGACAAGCGCGTAAATACAATGTAGCGGAGAAGAAAAGGTCTCCGAAGGCTGTCTAGAACGAATGCTGCGACAAGAGACAAGAAATAACGAGCGTCTCTCGTGTTCGGGTGGATCGGGGTGTTTAAAGCGTTCGTCCGTAAGAGTTATGATGGCTAATCCGGGAAGGCTGCGCGTGCTTCGGAGCGAAAACCAATGTATCTACGACGACAGCTTCTTCGTGGATTCCACCATGGAGGTCGCGACTTTAAAGCGCTCGCATTTAGATCAAGAAATATATCGATAATCATTCTTTTGCTCCAGTTAGTAAAAATCGCGAAAAAAAATCGGCAATGAATATATTTTAAACTTGTCATCTTTCTCTCTCTCTCTCTCTCTCTCTCTTTCTCTCTCTCAATTAACTTTTTATTAGAAGCAAATTTTTATCAAAAGGAAAGAAAAAATTTTGATTTTGCAAGAAAACAAATAATTGGTAATTTTTTCGAGAATTTCTTTAACGGATCGGGTACGAAAAATATGAGAAAACTCTCGATCGGACATTTATGGTGATTATACAAAGTTACGATGCGTGATCTGCCGGGTCATGGCTCGTGCACTATATCATTTTAGTTTGCTCTCGTGCGAATTCTATACGCCGTTTAACAACGATTACACTCGGCGCAAGTTTATCGAGGCAATAAAGGCCGTACGATAACGTCGTACGAAATAGCTGACACATCTAATTATAGGGTAGCCGATTATCGCTTAAACGCTGATCTAATTACTAGTGCGCTGCGCTGCGGCCTGATTATATTACGCCTATTGTATGATTATGAAAATTTAGATGCTAAGCGAAAAATTTTAGATAATTCTCGAATGGCAGAACATTTATTTATATTTCCTCATATTATTATCTATAACAATATTTGTATTATTATCTGATTTATCTAATACGTTCATCTAACGTTTATCTATATATAAATATAATGGAGTATATAATTCTTAGGACATGGACATTTTACATATTTATACATGTAAGACAAATTCTACAAGATTCTATTCAATATTTATTCAATATTATATGATATTGAATATTTATTGATCATAAATATATTTTTTGAATATATCTTATGAAAGAGAGAGAGAGAGAGAGAACGTATCGCTGTTTTATAGAGGAAGAATTTTTATATGTTTTACAGGAATCACAAATCTATCATTTTTGCTTTCGATATTAATCTAAAATGGCTAATAATAACTCTTTTTTCGGACTTCAAAACAAATCGTGAAATTACAAGACACGATAGATCTTTTTTATGGAAAATACGAATCGATGACCCTGTTTATTTATTTGAAAATCAGGTCAGGGGTGTAATCATCGTGTATTTTCATCGAAATATATGCGTAGTAAACAAGGGCAATCGGTTTGGCAGGCGATCACTAATTTCGCGCGATAAGGACTATCGCGCGAGAATGTTATCGCAAGCAAGTGACGTTACGTCTTGCTACAGCGTTATAGAAATTGACAGAAGCTACCAAAGTTTCGCGATAAGCTATGGAATGTTGGCTGGAGAATAACAGACGTGCTATTGGGGATAATTAGATATCCTTGTAAGCGAATTGAAGAATGTTGATTTTAAAAATTATGCAATTAGGTAGATAGTTGAATAAAAGTACGAGAGAAAAAAGAATTTAATAGAGAAATTTGATAATAAAAATCCATTACACAGATACATAATATGTCGATGAACCGAGTCACGGGGATGCCTCCCCGCTTCTCCCTCCGTCGAAAGAGAGTATATCGTGTCTACCCTCGGTTAAATAATCGAATCGCTCGACTCCTGCATTCATTTGTGTTTTTGCGTTCTCGTTCGCGATTGTGTCATGGGAGGGAGAGAAAAAGCTTCTCTTCCGATTAATCATGCCTGCCAATGGATGGTGGATATAACGCCTGTGCAAAACAGCATTTTGCGCATATTTACTATAGCAAAACACGATAGCGCGTCGGAGAGATAAGCCTTGTCGTCGTGGAGGAAAGAGTCGTCGAAGGAGGGCACATGGTATCGTCTTGTCGCGCGACCGTTCTTGTTCTTTCGAGTCGAAATTCTCTCGTCTTATCTCGCGGGAATTAATTAACGGGCGTTACATTGCGTGAACGTTACGTTGCGAATCGGCTCGGTTCGCCTCGGCTCGGATTGATAAACCGCGGGGTTTACGTAAGCAAAATAGTAGCGAACTCCGTCGGGACATCAGGATCTCGTCGTTCTTTCGGTAAATGTAACGCAAACGGAGATATCAAATAGTTGATCGCGTGCCTTTTCGATGAACATTTACGGCACATTAATGATATGTCAAGTCACTTCGACGGCGAGTGCGATAATGACAAGACCAAAAGTAGTCTCTCATAACAAATTATTATCAAATATTATTACAAGAAAATTAATTAAACAAAATGATAAAAATATAAGAATTATTTTATTGATAAAAAATACGATATAGAAAGTGAGAGAGAAATAAGATCACATTCAAGCTTAATAGATGCGAAATTATATTTTCGCTTTTTTGAACTAAAAATTGTATAATAATAAAAATTAAATTACATCAGGAAGTAAAAGTTATCGAGATGTTTTAAATTACAAATATCGTATACATGACAGGTTGAATCATAGAAAAAATATGTGACCTTGCATTAACATATGCTTTTCTCTTTACGTCACGACGACAACGAGGAGGATGACAACGACGACGATGACAACGAGGACGACGATACTAAAGTCGAGATACCGAACGACGATTGGCTCACGCGGAAGATATCGCTAGATAAGCAGTAGTCGTTGAGATGACCCCCTGGCTCCCGGACCTCGAGTCTATCTTTTATCCTCGTCGAGACCCCCACACGATTCTCTTCACGCGCGTTTAATATACGATTCCGCGGACTTTTTACAATAAAATTGATTTATTTATAATTAAAACATCTAAAATAATAGGCGCTGAAGGAAAGAGAGAAAGATAGCAGAGAGAAAACGGCGCCGCGAATGAATGATCATTATTCTTTTCGAGCATGGTGTTTTAAAAGGCGCGTATAGAAAGACAGAGAAGAACGAGAAACAGAGAGATAGAGAGATGAAAAGAGACGACGAGATAGCCGACGATGGAGCATCGAATTTCTATCGCGAGCCAAGAATCGCTGCAAGGCGTTCGAGCCCGTTTAAATCTCACCCTCGTCACGTGTCTCGTGTATCCTTTTTCTCATCCCTCTCTTTTCCTCTCATTGATCATTGATCATTCGTACGAATTATTGCGAGAGGATTTAAAAAATTAAACTAACTGTATTTTGAGGAATGACAAAACTTTATATCTATGTAAATGTGCTTCTATTAATTCTGCCAAAATTATTAATATGCAAAGATGATTTTGTGTTTTTTTTTACATATAATTTTTTTTTTCATAAAGCGGAAAGTAAAAACGAGCGGGCATGCACGCACACTTAAGCCTCCATTTGTAGCGGTTCTCATGTTAATGAGCATATTACATTTTCAGTATAATTGTACATCGATACGGTCACGTGTACTTTTCTCTTTCGAGCCCTCGCCACTTGATCCCGTCGAATTAGCCGTACGCAAAATGCTATTATGTATGATATCCCGAATGCGCGCGTGCATCGCCTAATTGAGGTCGGTTAGCAAGATTAATTGCGCGGGAGTAAATTATACGGAGCAACGATTGATAAAAGATATTTTATAAGTAAAATATTTTATAAATAAAACAATATATTATGATATATATAAAATTAATAATATTGTAAAAATTAATTTATCTAATTTTATAGTCTGTAACAAACAAAAAATTCAGATTTTAAAATAGGAGAATCTGTTGAAAAAATTTTCAACAATTTCCAAATTATTTATAAAATCAAATCAGAAAAAGAAATTCAGATATATTATTCTCGATAAAGGTGGTCGTGAAAGAGTCCGGCGGAATTAATTAATCGACAGGCAATTTACAAAATATTTATATTTTAGCGGCGATAGCGTTTCGAAAGAATGATCCGTTATCAGTAGCGAGAAATGTGCTCTCGCGTATGTTACGTACACACACGCGGATCTGTAACGCGTGCTCTATGTAGTACACGCCAGAAGCTATGTCCGTATGTACACGCCAGATAGAGAAAAAGGGGCGGCAAGGGGGAAGGCGAGACCTAAGGTGCATGAGCAAGCAGGCACCAAGATCGCGATAACGTCACAAAACGTTCGCCAACACACCTGACTGCAACTGGAGATTTGCTACGCGACACCCGTCGGTACACATCTGCTACTGTCTCTCGCGAATAATCCTGATCCTGAAGGCGAAATCATACGCGCTGTATACATGAGATATATTCGGAAGAGAAGGACAGAGAAAAATTTTTATGTAAATTCTGATCTTTCTATCTCTCTCTTTATTAAACAAATATGTAGTAAGATGATTTCGAAAATGTCAAAAAGAACAAAGATGAAAAAGAAAAAAAAGAATTTTTCGATGTGCATAATATAATTACATATATAATTTATAAATTTTTTTGATACATGTAATATAAAATCTTTCAAAATTTAGAAACAATTTGATGATATTTATTATATGTTCCACGAATAAAACAAAAATTCCAAAATATTTTAAATATAAATATTTATTAAGAAAGATTTATTTTTTATATGACAGAACAATCTTGATGTGATATAGAACAATCTTGATGTGTGCTGATTATATCAGAAAGGTGTGAGATTAGATTTTTTTTATTATTAAAGACATCGCTCGAAAAAGTGAATAAAAAGCAGAAATATCGCAATTAATGTTTCGCAATTTAAAATGGAATGCAGTGGTCAGCGTCTCGAAGAGGCCAGGTGATGTAACAAACATTACGCAAATTTGGCCTTTGGAATCATATTTATTTAGGGTACAAAAATGCAATTGCTGCTGTTCCCGATATCCTTCATCGATGTTCCGCCGACTTTGCAATTTTACGCAACGGGGAATGAGAAAGAGAGAGAGAAAAATCATTCTTGGAATGCATATCTACGATTGCAACAAGATCGACGAAAAACCTCGATCTAAATCATTTCTCGAAGATCATGTCTCGATAAAGATCTTTCACTTTAATTAAGTTTTACGGAGGAAAATGAATTACGATATTCCAAATTTGTCGTAGAATTTGCGAGTGAAAAATCAAGCAATTAATCATTTTAATTTTTAAATATCACTGAATTATCGATAATTCGGAACTTGTAATATTTTGCGTTGAAATTTTCAACATCTTTGATTAAATAGTCGATAATAACAGCGACAGCTTTTCTCAAAAGCTGCGGGAGAGTTATCCGTTTCCGAAGACGAGATGCTTGTATCTCGTCGTTGTTCTGTCACGGTTCTATCGCAATTCACCGAGCGACGCGCGTGATGTCACGACGTATTGTATTTCGCTTATCGGCGCCGGATGCCGATTCCTCGTTCAATCCAGCAGCAGCATTTCAGGAATGCGAATGCCACGGTTTTCTGCGACGACGAAGACGAAGACGATGACCTTCGCCCCGGAGATTAGCTTTGCCCTGGAGGCTAATCGATATACCTTCTACGCATTACATTTCGCTCGTCATTTTCATTTTTTTTTTTTTTTTCACGTCGGGCTATCACGTGAGATAATAGTCTTCACTCGTTCAACTTCCGGTTGAAATATATATCGTTTGTACTCTGCTCGTTTTTCATTTCATAATGCTATTGGCGTATATTTTTAATCGTGTCTCTTTTGGCATCATTACGCCTTTTTAATTTCCTTTATAATTTCGAAGGTCAAATATTCTTTGGCGAAGTTTTGCTTAATTGAATTTTTCCGGGTTATTCATTTCAACATGTCTCTATTCTTTACAGGACGCTTTAACGATGTAACGATGTTAACGTGCGATAAAAGTACGTATAAAGACTATAATACTATCAATCAGCATTCTAACTTACTTCATATTATCAATAATATCAGATTTTCCATGCTAATGTCGCCCGCACTTTTTCGAACTCAATCGAGCGACTGAGTTATTATCCAGAGATTGTGTATTTCTCTTTTGTGATTGGGGCTCTCGTATATATGTAATACAGTTTGTTGTCGCGGTCATCAGAACATTGCGGATCGATGTTATGACAATAACCGAGCGCGGTAGCATATTCTTGTTTTCAAAACACTGCCTCTCTTCGTGTATACGAGGATGATTCTGGCTTTCGCTGCTGCAGGAAATCGTACACCCGGTAACAGCTACGACTATATGAAAAGAGAGATTTACGTCGCTACATTAAAATCCATTTTTTTTTTCTTTTTCTCTTTCTATTCTCGAGTCGGTCCTCCGAGCAATTTTACGGCGCGATAGAGAATAGCGTGCATATTTCGCGATGGAAAAATCATATTTCCGGAAATACGAAAAAATCTGAATTGACATAGCCCGGAGATAAATTCGGAAAATATTCTTTCATGTTCTAATATTATTGGACATGTTAAGAGATCTGACACTATATTAATTAGACTGATATTAATTAGAAATTTTATGGGGAAAATTTAACGGTGAAAAAATTAAAATGTTAAGGATAAAAAATAAAAATCTCAAGAGAAACTATTAATTTTGAAACAATACGGAAAGATATTTTTGCGATACTTAAAAATAAAAGAAATTACATTATTTTATTTTAAAAATAATTTTAGTAATGTGACGCATTCTCCCTTTCTCTTTTTCTTTTATTTCTCTTCTTCTTTCTTTCTCTTCTTCTTTTCTTTTATTATATCTGTAATATATCAAATTTTTATTAAATTTTCAAGGAATTTAATATACGAGTGAAATATTATTTGGATGAATATCTTGTCAAATTTTTAATTTTGAAAACTTTGATATTAATCTTATCACTCATACCTTTAATACAAAAACAATCAAGTCCATAATTTGCAAAAAAAATTCTGTTATACATATATTTAGATATCTATACATATACATACATAGATATACATATAGATACTAGAATACCATAATGCATATACAATTTATCTTATTCTTGTACTTTGATTTTGTTGATAAAATAATTTTTCGCTGAACTCGTGATTGGTAAAAAAAAAAAAAAAAAAATAAATATAAAAAAGAATCTGTGCGTCATTCGAGAAGTGTGAAGCTCGTGCATGACGTTCGTGAGATCACCGTGCGATCGATGCGTGAGCACGGCACGTCACGGTGTATCCCTTGTTTCCACAACACGTCTCTTTGCCAGGACAAGGCCTGCTGGCGCGATACCGGGAAATTTTACGCTCAGTGTCTGTGTGACGCGGACGTCTTGTTTGACGAAGCCATCTCTAGCCCGGAGCACGTGTTCGCGTTTTCGCGGATCCGTTACCGGCAACAGTATCATCGAACCTACCGGTCCGATGTTGTAGACACGTAATATCCCGTGTAACGGATCGAAATACATGATGTTCGACTTTCGCATACGCTACGACATCGATCGTTATATCATAATATATTACTGAGAAGTTATTGAGCATTTTAAGTTCTTGTTAACGCAGATTTGCTTTCAAATTTTCCATCCATCTTATATTCGCGTATAATTAATTCGACGAATCGCATATATTTGCAAAATAAAATCTTAAAGAAAAAGCGAATATTTAAAAAAATATTTTACACATTTTTTAATTAGAATTCGATAAAGAAAAAAAAACTATGTTATATTATTTTACAATATGTATGTATATATAAAATACTTATATAAATATATAATATAAGTTTTTTTTGTTATATTTATTATAAAATGAAAGTAGACATGAGTATTTATATATTCCATAATTCATTTTCTTGCATAAATGCTCTCGTAAGAAATAATTTGAAGAGTAGTTCTTACGTGACAGATTTTTTCAGCGTTACTGCGAAATGTTCTAAGATATATGATCCAAGCTTCCCTTAGTCATTTTACGCTTTGAGAATTTCTTCCACGCACTTTAAGTGCGCGTGCGAAGCAATTTGTGCGGTCGTTAACATTCGCGGTTAACGACTACAGTAGTACGATGTTAATTACATGATGATATAAAACTGCAGATTTGCTCAATTGCTTGACTCCATATAAATATTCTTTTCTATATTTTTAATAAAAAAAAAACTTGATGAGAATGAAATAAATTAGCGCATTTTGTATATATAAAAAAAGAGATTAATAAAAACTCATGTTATATTTAAAAATTATATACTAGCTAATATATACATAATATAAAAAAATTATAATTTAAACTGATAAGTTCTTACTTTTTAAAAATAGCTTAAAAAATATTTGAATCTTCTTTTAATAATGATTTTAATTCTAATTTTTCATATATTATTATTTAATAATTTCGCAATATCTTATAACAAATAATAAAATATATTGCGACTATTTTGTTTGAGGCGGTGGATGGAAATTTCTCTCAGTCGACCAATCAGAGCTGACTTTTGTCATTTCGCTTCTTCCACATTTTGCTTCGTTCTAGGTTCGTTCGCTTTTATATTACGTCCCGCGGGCGCTTCTTTTTTTCTTTCTCTTTCCCTATTTCGCCCGCGGCGCGCACGTAAGTTATTGGTGTCCAGTTACATCCAGTTCCAGTTACACGTGCCGCGGGGCACCGATGCACTCGATGTCGGTCTCTCATTCTGCCTTCCCCCTTCTCTCCCGCGTCGTATGCTGCACCCGCGTACTTCCGAGTACGTGCAACGTACTCGCTCTTTCTCTCTCGTTCTCTCCGGCGTTTTGCGATTTTATCGCATCGCAAAAAAACAGATTATCGTACTGTTTTAATGGAAGTTGCGTTCGCAAGCTTCGCGCACCGTGAAAGAAAATTCAATATTGCTGCGACGTTTATTATCGGATTTTTACATAACATGGATAAATTACTAGTTTTAAATTGTATTTTATATCCATAGAATATTTTTAAAACTTTTCTTTTATTCTTCGCGCGAGTGCATCTTAATACAGATAATATATTAATAAAAGATAATTTATATTGTTGAGTAAATAAATTTTAAAATTGTAGATTTGCAAAGAAATATTATTATTGTTTCGATCGATTTTCATATTACTTTTTACTTTCTCTTGTGTCTCTTCAAGCTATGCGCGCTTGTAAAAGTTCACAAAAATTCTTTCTAAATTAGTCAAACATCTAAATTTATGCCTGTAAAAAATCAAGAATAAGAGAATAGAATTTGAGAATATCGCCCGAGTGTTCTTTTTGTCTTTCTTCATCTCTTTCTCTCTCTCTCTCTCTCTCTCTCTCTCTCTTTCTCTCTCTGGTTTATCGCTTCGTATATCGACTTCCCGGCTCTAAACATAAAACCTGTGTGGGCCTCGGGTGTCCCGAGGTACAAGTTCTTCTTAAATGGGTCAATTGTTTTGCCCGGGCGAGATTTCTAAGAATTGTGTTACGCATTCACATGCTCGCGGATCAACCGATCGATGATGGAAAGAAGAAGACAACGAGCGCGCCCATTGTCCAAGTTCTCGGAGTAATCGTCACGTTCGATCGTCGTCTCGGAATTCGCGACTACGCATCTCGGTTTTCTGTAATTTCGTTACCGCATCTATCGCACAAATATTTCTTCCATCAGTATAAAATTATATTATATGCCCGAATATTAAAAGAAAAAAAATAAAAAAATTATACAAATTTTGCGAAGGAGAAGAGTTTCAAAAAATTTGCTTGTATTTAATGTCAACGCTTTATCTAGAAAAATACAAGGATAAATTATTATATCAGGCATGTACAAAAGTGTTGATTCCTCTTTGTTTCAGTGAGCGGTTTCGAGCTGCAAAGCAACTGCATCGGCATCACCCCAAAGGATTTGGACACCACCACAATGACCGGCAGCCTCGGTCGTGGTCTAACGTCACATCACGTCTCCCCTCTAAGCCATCACCATCATCATCATCATTCCCATCCTAGCTTGCACAGCCCCAATTCCGTGGTTTCTATCCACTCCGCGACGACCGGCACCGCCGGTTCGTCGCATCATCATCTGGATGACAAGGGCTCGTCGCCCATAGGCGCCCTTCACAGCACCACCAATAGCAATCCTTCCACGCCATCCGCACCCTCCACGCCCACTACGGCTACCACGGATAGTGGCGCGACCGTCACCGCATCCAGCGCGAGCAACCCTAACGACGGCTCCTCCAGCGCCGCCGTCAACAGCAAACCACCCTTTAGCTACGTCGCTTTGATTGCCATGGCGATTCAACACAGTCCGCAAAAGAGAGCGACTCTTAGCGAAATCTACGCTTACATCACCGCAAAATTTCCGTATTTTGAGAAGAACAAAAAGGGATGGCAAAATTCCATCAGACACAATCTGTCATTGAATGAATGCTTTGTCAAGGTACCCCGAGAGGGGGGCGGCGAAAGAAAAGGCAATTTTTGGACCCTCGGTAAATTGATATTATCCGCTAAATATTTATTATATATAGATTTGATTAATTTTACAAGAAATAGGATTATTAAGAATTTATTTAATGAATTTTTAATATTTACGGATTCAGACTTTTCAATTTTTTTATATTTATATTTATTTTTATCTTATAAAAAGATGGAAATTAAAAGGACAAGTCGATTCATAATAAATCAATAATATTTCATGCATAGAAATGTAATGCAGTCATTTTATTTTATGAAATTATTATCACCTATGTAAATGATTATATGTACATGTATTTGTCAAACGTTTGTATGTTTCTAAACATTTGTAATATTTGTACTGTTTGTAAATATTTGTTATCTAAATGCGCTTTTTCACATTATCGTGTAGATCCGCAGTACGAAGATATGTTCGAGAACGGCAATTACCGAAGACGGAGACGAATGAAGCGTCCTTATCGAAATGCTCCTCCTCCATATCATAAACAATTTTTCGGCGATCCATTCTCGACAACTCATGTGCATTTGGGACCTAGAAATATTTTTGGTCATTCACCCCCTTCATACGCTCCTCCTCCTTACACGCGATATGATACAAGGTATTTTCGAATATTGCGTGCGAATATAATGTCTTGAAAGCTTTTTTAAATTTTTTTTTTTTTTGAATTATTAATATCACATCTCTTCATATATATCTTAAATACAGAACTCTTTTCTTTTGTTAAAGTCCATGGAGTCTTCAACAATCGCAGCTTTCATACAACCATTGTCAATCGGTGAGTTTTCACACTGTATAGAGATAATCTAATATCGCATAAGATGTATATATTTAATTCTTTTGGAAAGAATATTTAATTATTCCCATTATAAGTTCGGATAGAATCATTAATTTTCTCAATTACAGTTGCAATCGCAATTGCAGCCAATGCAGTCGATGCAGATCCCGGCTATGAATGGCTACAGTCAACTGGGTACTTCGTTAAGTGAGTCATTATTCTCGCATTTTGTGCCTTCTTTTGTCGAGCGGGGTAACGCCGATCGACCAGACAAAGCGTTTCAAGGCAATTACCTGGATGTTCCAGGTGGAACGACCGGATCTCCCGGTTCCATGGGCGGCAGCTCTTTCGGAAACAGTTTCGCCGCGTGCAGCAGGAGGCACGAGTCCGCGATGACCACGGATACAATGGCCGGAAGATGTTATTGGCCCGATAGTAAGTAATTTTAATAAAAATTGTTTTATTCTATATATATATCCATCTATCATTAAGTATAATATATGAGTTTAAAGAGGTATGAATTTATAATACAAGACTATTTTAAACGGATTGCGAATATATAACTGCAATTATATATGCATTTTATTAAATACAGTTCTTTTAACAAATTTCTTTGGAAATTTTTCTGTTCAAATTGACTAAAGAATTTGTAATGAAAGAAACATTTGGAGGATAGTCCCAGAGTATCTCGTATATCGTTTGCTAATTATTATAGTGGTAAACGTAAAGGAGGAACCCGGAACTAACGTCGTGTCGACCAGCAGTGTCGGCAGTGTTGGCGTCCCGTCCAGCATGATGAGCTCCGCCGTATCGTCAGGCGTTTCCACGACAGGATTCGCACCTATGGAGTTTCAAACGCGTTCCAAGTGCTTTATGTGAACTCGCGAACTCGAAGAACCGTCGATTAAATCGATCAAATTGCAGTGATGATTCGAGGATCGAAGGACGATGATTTTGCGCAATTTGCAATGAGACGGATTTGCCGAATGGTAAGCGACTGTACTTGAATAAATCTGATTAACGCAAATAATATGTATATCCGCAGATTAAATTTAACAAATATTATCGAAAAATATCCGATAATTATTTAATAATATTATCGAATAATATTATTTAATAATATTATTTGCGAAGAATCTAACCGCAAGAACAAATAGGCAATAAACATTGTAAAACTCGTGTAAAATCGTTGTTGTGTTAATTCGATGTTAAACGAACTCGTCATGTCGCGTCTCTTACTGCGTAAGCGTGTTCGCTGTTGATACGTAAGCAATACGCAATGTACGCGAATATAATCGCGCTTATCTTATGAAATGATACGATGCGGTATCCTGTAACGACTGAATCCTTTCACGAGAATGATACAATCATTGCATCTGTTATCTGGTTCTGAGTGTCGGAGATACATCGTGCGACGCAAACAAAACGATTGCGAAACGATCCCTTAACTTTGTCTCGTTTTTTGACGGTAATATACTTGAAAATACCTCAATCCTAGTACATCGTTTTAGGATTGCTTCCACAGTATTTAATATCTTGATGAAAAATTTTGGACGAGTGGCTAACGAGAAAATTTACACATAACGAAAATGAGATATCATTTCGATTGGGATAGAATGGAAGAACGCGTAATAATATGAATTTATCGGAAGGACTTCTTTTCCGAATCAATGTAAAATTATTAATATTTAAATTTTAATTATATTATTTTTAATTTTATTGCATCTTACTTTATTTTATAAGTTATTTTATTTTATATTATTTTATCTTAGTTTTTTTAGTTTATTTTATTTTTTCTCTTATTGTTGTCTCTTAATGAATTGTTTCTTAATGAATTCTCCCTAAATTCTGCTAAACAAAAAGATAAATAAAGAAGTGATTAATAAAATTATTAATAATGTAAATATATTTGTAGAATAATGTGCATGAAATTTTCATTTATTTTCATGTGATTTTTTTGCGTTCTGTACATATGATCGTATGATATCTCTTCTATAAAAGCGATAGCTTTTAATTAATTAAAATCTATTATAAAAAAGAGCGACACAAAGTGCAGAGAAAACATCTTGTTGTCGAGAGTTTCCTCTTACATACATAGAATTTAATAAAGCTATACATGTTTAATCGTACAAATATGTTTTATGTCAACTATAGAAATTAGAATGAAATTGTTTTTTGACAATTGCAATGTAAATATATGATTAGTGTAGAAGTGTTAATAACTTTAAAAAATCATCTTGCGGATTAATCTTATATGTATAGATCAACTAAAGTTATAATTTTTATTAAATGTAATATCTCTCGTTCGAATTTATTATATATTGAAATGTATATGTGCATATTGTGGCAACTGTATGTGCAGTTCGACAAAAATTAACATATAAAAAAGTGTAACAGTGATTATATAAGAGATAATAAGAGAATAAATCTTAATTATTTATCATCAACAAAAAAAAAGCACAATTTTGTTTTAGAAAATCGGTTTATTTACGAGTTAATTTTATTATTATTTCAGAAATTATACTTTTAAATTAGATATTTTATAAATAAAAATGATTTTATTTTTAAAATATATGACAATATATCAAAAATTCCGTTTATAAGAGATTGTAAAGACTTATAAAATTTAATATGTATATTTTATGAAACATCTGTCTAATAATGCGCGATGTAAATTTATAAAATTTTGTGTTTCTTAAAAAAAAAGAAAAATTAATTTTTATTTAATGTTGCCTATTATATGAAATATTATCGAACTGATCATCGAAAAAGAAGCTCGTTCGCGGTAAATGGTCAGTTGAGAATAGTTTCTACGCGGCATAGTCGCTGTATCTTAGAATTTCTCTCTGCACAGGATGTCGAAGGGAAAAGTATATATCGATGAGAGAAAGAGAGAAAGAAAATGCTGAACCCCAATGGCCGGCGAATGTTTGCGAACGCGATGTTTTGCAAACAAGCCATGCACCGTGGGCTTTAATATTCTCCGTAAAATCTGGAACAGTACGAGCGACCGTTGCCGGACTCCCGGCCGCGCGTCAACACCGTGCGTGCATCGAAGCGGGAATAGCACGTGCATCTTATTTTCTGACCTGGGAAATACACCGTACGAAAAGGAGCACGTCGATGACATCGTCAGAGCTTTTCTCTCTCTTAGAGGCTACAAATAAATTTTGCCAGTTGCCGGATATATAATTGCGTGAAACGTGCGAAACGATGCGGTGTGCAGCCAGACTGCGCGCTTCTTTAATATAAACATAAGTAACTAAAAGGTAAATCACGAAAGTTGCACAATGCAAACTTTGACGTATGCAAATATAAAACATATCTGCGCATATAATGTATTTTCCAATTGAATAAGTATTAAAAATATGTATAGATTTGATTTATTTGGAAAAGAACAAAGAAAATCCGTTTTTATTTTTATCTTTATACATGTTCATTTTCTCATTAACTTATGTCGTCCATTTTAATCATAATTTTGCTCATCATGTGAAAGAAATAAAATAATAAAATTATAGTTCTTAAAAGTACAATTTTTCAAATTTTTAACTTTTTGCGTCATCTCTTATTTAATTATATTCTTGTAATACTTTACCAATTCGAGATTTTAGTTTTTCCAGAAATAGTCGGATATGCTACACACGCCTTAAATACATAGAATCAGTATAATTATATTGTCTTATAAGACATTGAAATAATATGTATCATGTGATTGCATTTTATTTGCTTAATTAAATAAATACACATAAAATGTCTCCATAATAGAGACATTCTCTCGAGAGTATTGAAATCTGAGAGATATCATTTGCTTCTTCGAACTCTCATTTAGATTCCTCGAATTTCTTTCGCTTTTAGAAACGTACGCTTTACATGACGCAGTTTGACACATTCAACATAAACATCAGATCTGTTTTATCAAACAGACATGATAGCGGACTCAACTCAATCATCGGTATAGAATGAGCTATATGTATATGTGTTATAACGACCGATTAATGCGGACAATAAAAAATTAATAATTAATTATCATAAGTAAACTGTTACATGTATATGCATTTTTAAGTTTTTAAAAAATTACCTTAACTAAATTTGATATAATAAATTTAATATAAAATAATAAAATAATGTAATTTATATCGCTTTTATAAATCGGAGATTAAGAAAAATATATTTTCAGTAAACTTTTGTATCAAGTTTTGCAAGAAATACACTATTTCTCTTCTCGGTGACCGCATAAGATAACGGATTTAGGACGAATTGGAGACACGTTGAAAATCTCCGAACGGGCACCGTATAGAAAGCACGTATCATGTTGAATGACGCGTAACAGCTGTACGCAACTTTGAGTCGCGACCGTCCTCTACGCTCGTAAGATGAATATATATTGTATATATAAGCGGTGAGAATAATCTGTAAAACATATTAATTAAATATATTTTTGGATCTTTAGTATTTTTAATTAAATATTTAACTGATAAAATATTTCGCATTTATCTCGAAATTTTGCATCTATAAAAGTTTTATTGTTTCATCAAGAATTATTAATCAATATAAAAATATACTGTTTAGATATCGATATCTCTTTTAATTACTACACTTTACAGAATAATTTGCGCGAGCGTGAAATTGTCTTACTGATTTTATCATCGATAAAAGCACATAAATTCTTGTAATTCCGGGATGTGATTTATTGCTTAAATTCGTGCGATTTGTCGGGACGAATGTGAGAAAAAAAGTTTAAATGCTACGCGTAGATTGCAAGTCTTCGCGTGCCAGAAACGCGCGGGATTCACACGCACGTGTACATCGTGCGTGACGATGCGTGTAAGTGGAGAGTAGCGGTGACATATAGCGGCCGTACCGACCGTTTAGACGACTATTAGCAGCTTCACGGGATGTTTCACGCACGTGCGTCTTTTGTGACGATGGCTGCGAGCTCTCTTTCTCTTTCTCTTTCTCTCTCCTTCTAGTTTTCCCTTGAAGCAAAACAACGAAGAAAGAAGGAGATTTCTCTTCCTACTTCAGTCGAGTCGATCTTATATTTAATTATACTTGCTTAAAATGACATATCACACTTTTTATGCTTATAATTTATGTAAAAATGTACGTAAATTGTATTGTAAAAGAAGAAAAGAGAAAAAAGTAAATTTTCTTTTGATTAAATAAATAAATAAAATGTATTGATAATTCACGATTTTGTAAATCAGTATTTTTTAAAATTAATTTAATTTTTATTTCTTAAATAACTTTAAATTGCTTTTTAAATATATTTGAGTTATTTTGTCTATTTCTTTGTTTATATATTATCTTTACAGGTTTATATCAGATGCACTTTTTATATTGGACAAATAAAATGAATCACGTTTAGCAGGCGTTAATTATTAACTTCCTCTGATTTCAACAAACTGAGGTATTAAAAATGAATGCGTTTAGGATCAAGAAATTCTGTGCATCAGTCGAGTTTTATTCTGAGTGGTAAATGTTCCCCAAGATAATTTCACATCGAAATTAATAAATTTGCTATTTTCCGAGAGATCGTGTTCCAGAAAAAAAGCACGCATAAGAAAATCTATCTATTTTTGGCACGCGTGTACACATATACAGAGATATTTTGTTTCGCCCCCATTCGATTATAGCACAGAAATTAGATACTACGCCATAATATATGGATTTGATTGAGCATCGTAAAAAAATCAAGTGGACAAACTAAGAGTATGTTAAGCATCACCCGACCGATTTATGATGTAGTTCTCGCGCATAGAAACTAAGGGTCATAAATTTAAAATGTCCGACGGAATGAGCTTTGAAATACGTTGCTTCCTCGCTCGTCGATTTGTCTCAATTATTAATATTGTCATCTAAATTCAAGTTAATTGTATATTACTCTCGTCATTTATTCTGCGAATATTCAAAATTTATTACATGGTATTATGTATCTGAGTTAATAGAATATATTTTGCAAAGAGGTAGATAATGCAATTGAGCAGTAATGTGTCTTAATACACTTGAAAATTCATTTCTCATTTACTAGGAGAATATATTTTGCAAAGAGGTGCTGCTAGTAACACAGTTCACGAATAATAATATTGTTTTTTAATCCGCGCAAAATCGTGTTTGAATTATCAGGAGAATATATTTCGCGAAGAGGTCGCCCGATAATGTCGTTCACGAGCGCTAATATGTCTTAAAACGATCGAAAATTCGTTTCTGAATTACCAGGAGTTAACAGGAGAATATATTTTGCAAAGAGGTATGTTCATAATTTTGCATCCTCAAATATCTTCAAAAATTCGTCTGAATTATTAGGAGAATATATTTCGCGAAGAGGTCGCTTGGTAATGGCATTCATGAACGGTAATATATCTTAAAACGCTCGAAAACTTATTTCTGAATTATCAGGAGTTAACAGGAGAATATATTTTGCGAAGAGGTCGCTTGGTAATGGCATTTATGAACGGTAATATATCTTAAAACGCTCGAAAACTTATTTCTAAATTACCAGGAGTTAACAGGAGAATATATTTTGCGAAGAGGTCGCCTGGTAATGGCATTCATGAACGGTAATATATCTTAAAACACTCGAAAACTTATTTCTGAATTATCAGGAGTTAACAGGAGAATATATTTTGCGAAGAGGTATGCGCTACTCGGGGCAAGAGGTAGTGGCGACTGGATCCGTGGGAGGGCGTGACTGATAGCTAATATATACGTAAGATACTTCGCACTGATTGGTTGGACTGCGCGGCCATTAAAAAAGAGGTGTATTCTGTGGTCCACGATCCAACCAATCAGCGCAAAGTACTTTAGGTATATGTAGCTATCGGTCACGTCCTCCCATGGATACAGTCCCCACCTCCTCTTGCGCCTAGTAACGCATACCTCTTCGCGAAATATATTCTCCTGTTAACTCCTGGTAATTCAGAAACAAATTTTCGAGCCTCTTAAGATACATTACCGCGCTACCTCTTCGCAAAATATGTTCTCCTGATAACTCAAAGGATTTTTCGGGCGTATTAAGACATATTAATCGTTCGTGAACTGCTTTATTATTAGCATACCTCTTTGCAAAATATATTTTCCTAATAATTCAGAAATGAATTTTCTGCGTATAAGACATATAACTCTTCGAACTGCATTACTTTCCTCTTTGCGAGATTAATCTTGTATTGTCTTATTGTTAGATGAATGTTGGAGCGTTTTAAAACATATTATGGCTAGTGTGAACTGCATTACACTTACCTCTTTGCAAAATATATTCTATTAATTCATACATACGAATTTTCAAGAGCATTAAATATATGACACATATTATTAAACTGAATAAATTGCATTACTTACTTCGAACGAAAAATATGGATGAATTTTCGAAGATTTTAAAAGCTTAAGACACGGTTATAAGCTGCATGTATTACCGTACGCGAACTGAATTATTGGCAATATTTGTCAGCAAAATAATGGAGATCGTTTTTGCGAATTCCATTAATGAATATCAGGATTCTGTCATTAAAATTATAAATTCAAAGCTGTATATAAATAAATGAAATGTATTGAATCGGAACGAATAGAATTCTAATATAATTATTCTTTATTATTATTAAGAAAAGCAGAGGCGATATAACAGTTGCGTTAAGATCAGGGAAATATACATATGATTAACTCTGTAAAAGATTGCAGAAATAACCCTTTAAGAATTGAAATTTTTAAACTTTCAATTTTATTTATTACTTTTTGATGTTTATATTAATATTCTTAATACATACATATTTTTTTATATGTAAAAAAAAATTACGCATAAAAATAAGAATTACACGAAATCCTAAAGCTAAAACAAGGTCGGAATAAAAAAGATATGACTATATTGTTAGTACAACTCATGCGTTAATTTTTACAAATTTCTTATATGTAATATAATTTAAAAATGCGCAGTTATGAGAATAAATTATTCTTAAAAAGGAATAAAAATAAGGAAGCAAGAGAGAGAAGGAGATAAGTTGATACATTTTCAGAACAGATGGGCGGATGCCAAAGCATATAAAAAAAAAGACATTTATCGATCGCCCAATATCATTGGTGGCTTTTTTTTTCGTGCGAGAATGCAAGAGCGTGGCTTTTAAAGCGAGAGAAGTGGCATCATGACACAGACAATTTGTAGCAGAGTGTCAACGCGGCTGTTTCTATTTTCGAGTACGCGGCGAGCACATATATCTTTTTCTTTTTCTGCTTCTTCATTTCCAAGTTCTCTTCGTGGTCTTCTTTTCTTTCTTTTTCTTTATCTCTCTACCTGTTTCTTTTTTTTTTCGCTTGCCCACCGACGATGTAAATCCATGCGTAGGCAGAGAAGGCGATCGCAGATCTCTTGCCTGCTCTATATCTGTCTCCTTATATCGGAAGCTTATATCTTCTCTGTTTTCTAATGTGAATACAAACGGCTGTATATTTTCGTTCCGCGATTTATTAGGTGGAATGAAAAAAACGCCCGAGAATTATTCTTATTTAATAACTTGGAGATTCTATTCCAAATTATGAAGATGTTATACCCACGAATAAACTAAATCGTAAACATAGCGAGATATTTTAAATGACATAACAACGTTATAACGAGTAGTGTATAGATTGTGTTCATTGAAATAAATAAACTCGTATGCGAGTAAACAATAACAAATAACATATTATGATACGATAAATATGTATACAAATTGTATCTCTCTTTCTTTAATTTATGTATATATACATATATACTTCAAATATTGAGATAATTGATAGATTTTTGTATCATCTTTTTTTTGTAGATGTCTAATAATTGTAATATATACGATGCTTCTTTCAAAAGCAAGTAATGTGCCATAAAAATGTCTTAATATAAATTCTATGTACATATAATATACATGCACAATATATTTAAAAAGGCAAATGTGTGATCTTGTATCATAGGATCAATATAATAATATGTTGGAATTATATAGGCGATCGATATATTCGTTTGACGAAAGAGCATGCATATATCGTTGCGAAATACTGAACGGGTGCATTCGTAATGATTTGCGCGTATCGATGTGACGTCAAACGAGCCGCGATGATTCATCACACACGCAGTTTCTTTTTTTTCATCGTCCTTTCACATCAGTCGGAAACCCGAGTTGCATCGGGCGCGCAATGCGACAAATGCACGGCTAGTTTATTCGTGCGTGCGTGTGTATTTCGCGAGAACGAGCGTCGAATTCGAGAACGCCGACCTCAGCGTCGTTCTCGCGGATCTGCATGCGAATGCAAAGTTTCAGCGTAGACGCATTCGATGTTAATGTACTCTGATACACTCATTGAAAAAGCAGAATTATTATTTGTTTTTCGCACATAATCGATATATACCATCGTTATTAAAATAACACAAATCATATAACACAGTTAGAAACTATATCAGAAGAATCATATAAACATTGCGTTAACTTTATGTTTTACACACAACATATATAATTTAAATTTCTAATAAATATTTAAAAGTTCTTAACATTTTGTACACAAATAAAAATATGTATTTAAGTATTACCGCAGGCTGATATTGCATTTAATTACAGGATTGAATAAAAAAAATGCGATATTTATCAGAAGAAAGAGAAAAAAATATTATGCTATATAGCACATTTCTCTCTTCTCGTAAAAAAATAAAGCGACTCGCGCTGTTTGTCCTGGTTATTCAGATGAGTTTGAGTCTTCGAACCTTCTCTTTTCCTATTGATGTTAATGACGAATATATTTTGCCTCAACACGTGCGCACGTTTCCTCTTGCGCGAGTGTGGACTGAGCACGTACAACTCGTGCTAACTACACCTCTTTATTTTTTTCTCTCTCGGCACATTGAGACACGTACGAGAGTATCGATTTGATTCCGGCTTTTACGCACGCACTCTCGGTTGTCCAAAAATTCAGAAGGAACGGGAACACATAACGTGAAACAGCTGATTATCGAATATCCCAGAGTTGATGAAATGTGGATATATAAAGTTCGTTCTCTTTCAAATTTAAGATCGATCATTTCTGTAAAAATAGAAAAGATTATCATCTATTATAATTTATATTTTTTTCAATGTTTGATGTGTCTTGTTAACTAAATTCTTAACTTCAAATTTTGAATGTTTCATCATTCATGTCAAAAACTTAATTTGCGAAAAGATTTTATTCGATCTCACTTGTATTTCGAAAATTATATTAATAGCATGAAATTAAAAACAAAAATCGATTTCAAATAAAAAAATAATGCCTTAATATGCTATAATAAAGCCATTTTGAGATATAAAGAGTTTTGATAAATAAGAGATGACGGGAATATGTTATTGTTTGTATCAAGGAATGAGAAAAGTAGGTGTAATAAAACGGACATGAGAGAAAATACAACGTAAGAGCACATCTTATACTTCCTGTTATATTAACAATATATTTAATCTTTAAACATGCCGTTGGTAGCTGGCAATTATACGTAGTACCACTCTCATTAATTTATGTAATAATATAAACGCACTTGCGCACAAGAACATATTTTATAATTTTAATACTTGATTCTTAATTACTCTTATTTTCTTTCTTCTTGTGGGGAATGATTGACGGGAAGAGAATGAAAGATACTTGTGTGACATGCACGCTATTCATCTCCTATCTCGACAGTTAATCTTCTTCATCGTCAAAAGGATCATCATCGAGATTAATACCCTAGAACAGAAAATAATTCAACAATTTCAAAATCTTAAAAATGAGAAATGTCGAAGCGTAAGTATTCTTAAATGTACCATCGCGAGTGAATGGAAACAGAGCAAGAGGCAAAGCGTGACAAAACGTAGTAATGGTCGGAACCTTATGGTAGAAGAGCTCCGGTTCGACTCCGGAGTCGAGTGTTATGGCAACAAGGCTGTAAACAAAATACGGCGTGACTGCCTGGGAGCAAACAAGCCCCCGAGGCCTCTCGCAAAGAAAGAGAAAAATAGAGAGAGACGGAGAGAGGAAGAGAAAGAGAAAGAGAAAGGGAGAGAGTAGCTCCGTTCGCCCGCGTTCGTATCAGTTACACCGAGACAAGCCTTAATGATCTCTCGCTGATTTTGGTATTATGCACACGCACGCAAATAAAAATTCTTTAACACAGTTAACTTGCATACGAACTCATATACGAACTCGTATAAATTATATAAACATATAAATAAATAAATATAAATTTGTCTTTATAATATATAAATTTGTTTTTTAAATTAAAATAATTTGAAAGAATATTTTCATTATAATTCCTAGATTTCATTAATAATACAATTCAATCAATCAATATGATTGAAATAATTTTATATAAAAGCTATGATATTTCTCCTCATTTCACACATTATGGATTCTTTTTTTTATAATAAGAATTGTACTTTTATGTGATGCGTAAATTGTATGAGCACGCGATTTCCTTCGAGATATATAAAAAAATTCAAATATAGAGGGTGTAAATGTATACTTTGGTGTATGTTTTGCACATATATGCAATTTATATGTATATGTATGATATGTATACTTTATCGCAGCCCCTTTCTTGCTATATTTGGTAATACTATACTCTTCTAAAGTTACATCCATATTTAGGAGCATTAAACCATTGCCTAATTGTATCCTCCAACTCTTATTTGTTCGCGCCTTTTTCGTTTCTGACTTATCTTTATCGATTTTATGATTTATATTTATATGTTTGATACTATTATAAAACACTTATTGTTAGATTATTATTATATAGTTAATTGTTTAATATTATACTTTTTGTAATTGTTAATTTGGTGAAAATTCCATAAAATGCAATCAACGAAAAATACAATAAAAGTTTAATGAGTTAATAACATTTTTTAAATTTAATTGTAATTGTGTATAATTAATAATATATAATCTTCTTCAACATTGTAAAAATAATAAAAATAAAATAATATATCGTAAAGAAAGCGGAGTTTAAGCTATCACTTGAATAATATATTTATTTATATAAAAATATTAAAACAAGTAATACTTACGGTGGTATCAATATTATCATCGATCCCTAAGTCATCGTCCAGTTCATCATCGTCTAAAGTGAGAGGCCTGTAATTACTCGTTGGCTTCGTCGTCGCTTTTTCGGTTATCACTGATTGCACGCTGGATGTAGTCATTTTACTTAAAAAGTCCTTTGGCGATATTGAAAGATCTTGCAATCTGTCGATCGTTGCTTCAGTTGATTGCGTTTCAGAAATGCTACTCATGCCGTCCTTATACTGGAACACGCCCGATTGCTCGGCAGCTATCATTTCCTCTAACGGCTTTCGTTCGATATTAGGCTATAAAATGAATATCAATATGATATTGATATTTATACAATTTATCATCCAATTCATTAAATTAATTCAGTATTTTTATATTATTATGTTGAAAGATAATTTATATACATAAAAATATATTGTGTAAATAATTTTAAATATATTAATATATCTTTAATATGTAATAATAATAATTATTTCATTGCATATAATATAAATATAGAATATGATATAGTAGATTACTATATCGACGAAACGCAAGTTTTATCGCAAGCAAAAAATTGATTTTATATGATACAGTATTCTATCGAGTAATAACAGTGCGATAACAAATATGCGGGGGCATAAAATCTTTATTATCGGTAACAAGCATGAGGCAATTTTACAATGTGATTATGAGTACAAATAAAAATATTATTTAACTTTTTCACGGTATATTATTGTCATAATTATACTTATCGCACGAGATTGCGAATTGATTGAGATGAATAACAGATTCGTCTTAGCGAAACGATATTCTACTAATATGCTTAGTTTATCTTTTTTAATCGCCTACATGTTATTTTAATTATGTTCACCGATATTTCCGCGATCAATTTTCCGATATCTCTACATATTCGATCCTATCTTTAATATATCAATATTTCATAAAATAATTGTATGATCTTACCGTAACAGTGGGAAATGCAGAAGCTGGTATTTTCTTTTTACTCTCTTCGCGCAAGAACTTTTCCACCTTCAGCGCTTCTTTGTACCCTGGGAAAAGATTTTCGTACTGTTCGGGATCCGCCAAGCTCTGCCCAGCTTTCTCGCTCACTGTCGATAGCTTCTCTTTCCACAATTTGATGATGGAAGAGATTTTACTGGGCGCATATGTCCTAGCAAAGAATGCTGCTTCTGGAATTCTATCCGTTTTGATAAGGATGTCGAGACATTTGTCCACATCGCCTAGTATAAAGTTCGATAAGAAAGAGATATTGTTTTTTCCTGTGTCGTCCGCGACCGCGCCGAGTTTCTTTATCATGTTGGCATTTCCCGTACTAGTTGCTAGTAGCAACAAGCCGCCAAAATCTTGTGCTTGGTGCAAACATTCTTGCGCCAGACACAATTTTCCTTTTTGCGTAGCGAGAGAAGCTAGTTGCCGCCACTTTTGTTGGCTATTCGCTTCTTTGGCAAGTGCGTGCGCGGTCACGAGATTTCCAAGCGCGAGTGCTAATTCAAATCTATGCTCGGGATCTGTCGATACTGCTAAGGCTTGTTCTTTAAAACCCTGTAACAATTAATTCTCGATACAAATACGTTCATGATAAAAGAGAATGTCGTATTAAATCACATACTTGCTTCTCTAAGAAGTGAGCTACTCGTGTACGATGTTCCTTTGGGACAGTCGGCAACACTCTGTTGGCGGTCTCAAAATCTTTCCGCATGACCGCAGTCTGATACTCAAGTACTGATAATAATAAAGAATACGATACGACGGATAGTTCCTTATCGCATAGGTACAATCTATTGTCTCTCGGTACATATCCCAATAAGTACATTGGTCTGTCCAGATGGGAAACTGTGACAACTTCACCACCGACGAAGTAATTAACGCGATTGACACTGTTGGTATAGATAAAGCAGTCGCCAACCCATAAACCAGTCTTCACCACTTCGCTCATCTCTGCTACCATCTAAAAACATTATCTTGTTTATATATATCAGAAATAAAAAATAAGCTTGTCAAAATAATTAAGTATAAACGTACCTCAAATGCATTTTCAATGTCCTCAGCATTTTCTCCAGCATTAGCGATAACATCTGCGTGATATTTTAATATAAAATACTGATCTGATGTAGCTAGTGCCACCAATGAGGCGTTTTCCGCCCAATATACATGTGTCGGTTGTATATCTATGCGACGGATCAACTTTAACATATCCCAGTCAAAGAAGGAGAGACCGGATCCAGAAGATACACCAAGTAAAAATCCGCCAAAAATGCCTGTAATTGCGACAGTAATAAATTAAAACGAAAAAACAATTATTAATTAAACTATTTGTAGAAGTAAAAAAAGAAAGATATACCATCTGCTCCAAAATCTGGCTTAAAGCTCTTTTTCTCCTTGAAATTTTTAAAGACTTTTACTGTCGTATTGCTTTCTCGTACTGCGTACTGACTCGAATCCGCCGCCCATACAAATTCTGATGCTTGTCCAAACGCTTTGTTCCTTAACGCCATAGATGTATATATAATGTATTCGCCATCACCGCAGACCACCAGAAAACGACCATTTGGATTATGTTGTATAGTTTGCGGATAAATTTCACAGGCACCCATATCTTTGACGGCTAATGGTAATCGCTCTCCGTCTTGAGCCTCCTCCCCCAACGCCTTCAAGTTCACCTGCTGGATTTCGCTGTGACGTGCCCATACGATTTTTCCACCCAGTGAATCCATCGAAACGGCTGGTTCTTCTCTACCAACCTTCACCATGACGCTACCCTCGTCGTAACCGATGGCAACATTATTCGAACCGCGCATGCACGCGATGGTCCATACTCTCTCAAAACCATAATTGAGAGACGACTCTAATCTGTACGTCCCGGCATGCCATATTCTCACGGTACCATCTTCTGAGGCAGTAAGAACAATTGGTAATTCTGGATGAAAACACACAGCAGAAATATTTTGCGTATGACCTTCCAAAGTCTGCACACAGGTCTTATTTTGATAATCCCATATCTTGACATATCTATCATCAGCTCCTGATATCAGGTATGGCTTATCCCCGCCGTGGTAATAATCCACGCAGTTGACGCCCTTTTCATGACCCTCTAATGTGAAATTAGCCGTAGATGAACCAAGCTGCCAAACTTTTACAGTTCTATCAAGGGATGCGCTGGCAAAAGTATTGTTATCTTTTGGATTAAACACAACTTGCATAACATAATGTGTATGACCCTCGAATACTTGTTGACAGGTCCAGGATTTCTCCCAGTTCCATAACTTGATCCACATGTCATCTGCAAAATTAAATTTAAAAATATAAGCTTTTTAAACTTTGATGAAAGAATGAGAAATATTATCCTTTAACGTACCACTGCTAGTAAGAATAAATGGTTGCGTTGGGTGAACTGCTATACATCTGACATAATCACTGTGTGCTTCAAATGCATGAACGCGCTCCAAGGTATTGTAATTAAACACTCTGATTTGCATATCATCGGAACCAGTAATAACCCAGTTCTTGCGTGGTACAAACTTGGCTGTTCGCACTGGTAGATCGCATACTTCGAACGTTTTTACCAAGGTTTGTGTCTCGTGATTCCAGATATTTACATTGCCTTGATATAAGGAGCATAGCATCCATGGTTCGGTTGGATGAAGATCCACACTCTTCACTCTGTCTGATCTGGCTGTCAGCTTCCGTTTAATGTCTAATCTAAGAGGCTAAAAGGAAAAATATTGTAAATTAATATACAATATTGTGCATACGGGATTCTAAGTGGGCTGTTATTTCTTTTTGATTCATCACTTTGCCAAAATAATAATAGTATTTTTATTCTACACACAATAAATATATACACATTATTAAACCTACAAGATTGGCGATAATTGACAGATTCGTTGTAATTATTGTAGAATTTTTGCGCGATGCTTTTCGATCGAAAAAATTCATTATGCGAATAAGTTTTTCATCATCTCGGAAAGGGACGATATATATTTTGATGATGTTAAAGTGGAACATACATACATGAGCGAATGTCAAACGCGCAGGTGTTTCATTGTTGCGAGTCGATTCGCATAAGAATCGATCGATTCGCTTTCTCTACGTACCATTTTGTTTCGCGATTATCCACTGATTATCCACTGATGCTGCAATTACTGCAAGACTGTTGCAGCTGCATTAACAGATCCAAATGAAAGATTCTCCTACAATGAGAAGTTAGGACGTGGCCGATGCGAGTGAAAATGGCGCCTGGCATCCCTCAAATAATGTTACATGCTAAAGCTCGTGGAATAATTTCTCGAGCGATCTCTGCAGTATAAATATTGAGTTTATTTAGAAAACATTTTCTATTCAGTTAAATATTTAATTATATTAGAACATATATATCATGCATTGAAAAAGAGATAATTTTGGTTAGACTGCGCTAATGCGCAATCGATAACACTGCCATCTATTGATAATATAGATTTAATAATTGTTTCTCCGTCAGTAATATGGAGATGATTCTTATCGATGTAATTTTTAATATGAAAAGATAGAACATATTTTTAAACAATAAAAATAAAAAATGTTTTTTCACGTTTCTTATCAGAGCACATTATATATTTATTATCTTTTATTATTCTACATATGTTTATTTACATCTTAGAATACTCTTTTCTTTCTTTTTGTTTCCGCCTATAAAATAAAAAAAAAATGTAAAAAAGTAAATCGTTTATAAAATTGTTATAATTTTTCATTTTCTCACCATTATATATTAGTAAATTATTACAAATAATTCTTACAATTAACTTTTCTTGTCATTACATGTCATTTTTATTAGATCAATGCTGACTAATTGATCGATACGAGAATGGGCTATATAAAACATTTATTTGTAATGTGTCTGTCGCGCGTGCGCGAAAATATGCAATTTCCATGACGGATCACGTTTAAATTCTTCCGACAATACAAATTATTGACAAGAGATCAATAATGACGCATATAGTGACGATTCGCTAATGTTGCTTGGTAGTGACACGTATATTCGATACGGAATTTCTCTGACTATCGCGACAAGAGGAATGCATAACAATAATTAATCTAAGAAGAAAAAAAGCGGCGAAATTGAGCGATCAGGCGCAGTCGAACAAGAGATCTTTTACAGCTAAAACTGAATTCTGAAATGCAACAATGATGTCTTCTGTTGTGCATTACGCCGCCTTTCTTTTTCTAGGTCAGAGCTCACAAGTTATATCAATATTCTTGACTTTAATTCGCGAATTTTATTTAGCACATAAAGATATACAGATAATAATTAAATATCTCAGTAGTAGAGAAAGGCATGAAACTTATAATCTTTACAGGGATATACATCAAAGTAGGACTTGGGCTTAGCTTGAAAGATAAGGTGGTTCTATATCAAAATTGTACAATTTTCGATAATCCGGATATATATGGTGGCCCAATATGCGGTGACAATGGCATCACATACGCCAATGGTTTATATCTAGACTGTAAAAATCATCACAATCATGAGACTGGTAAGTTAATCTTCTATTCTACATTAAAATTGGCGGCGACACCATAATATATAGAAAATACTTATATATTATGATTCTAAATTATTTATATATATAATTATTATGATATTAAATTTTGAAGAATATTAAAGATACTAATGCTAAGGTTATTATATTTTAGAAATATACGTTATAAATTTCAGGAAATGATTTATGCAAAAATAAAAAGAATACTTTAACATAATTTCATCTAAAATTTTTTGCAGTTGCTACGTTGCATTCCGGTCCGTGTTTGGAAAACGAGAAATATTGCAGCGTCGATTTACATTACGAGCCGGTTTGCGGCTCGGATCACAAAATTTATACAAACATGCAATCGCTTCTATGCGTTCGCCATAAACAATCGAAAGGTAATGTTCTCAACTTTTCGTACATGTTTCTATATCTTGATCTACATATATTTTTATATAAAAATTTTATATAAAAATAATTTTTATAATATCATATTTATTGAAGCTTTTGTATTTAATAAGTGTAGAGTTCTTGATCACTTTTCAAAGATTATCCAATTGACTGTAGAATTTGAGAATATCTGGATTTTTAGATCCGATAGAATTAATGCGAGCTCAATATTGATTTGATTGCTTTATCGCAAGCGAGAAGTACTTACTGCGAATTCGACTATTGAAACTTTGTCCTCGTGATTGTTTCAGATTTGACAACTGTGTCAATGGTAGATTGCCGACAGAACGATCATTGTAACAGAGATGGCACCGAACATTACGAGGTGAACCCGGTTTGCGCTAATAATGGGCTCACATATCAGAACGCGGCGCAACTCAAATGTCTGCAACGATATAATCCTGGTAAGGACCAAAGAAAGAATGGAATAATCAAAATTTGTTAATTATAAAATTGGAAAATGAGGATTAATATTAAAAATTTTTAATCGTAAGAAATTACAACTATTTATTTAATAGATTATTATTAAGAAATTATATTGTAGTTTGCGCATATACATGCTTAGATTTTAAATCAGTACATGTAAAGACATATTTTATTTTTCTAGAATTGCAAATTATTCATGACGGCGGTTGTCGCGTGGAATTCGTTCACCAGCTTTACGGTGCGACGGTTTGTAACATCGCAAAAGTGAGATATGAATGGAATCCGGTTTGCGCATCGGATGGAGTTACTTATTCAAATCCTTTCCTATTTCTCTGCCATCACCCACGTACGTAATGTAATTTATATATTAACAAAATAATTTATATACATTTTATCGACAGATACTTTTACCAATTTTTCAAATCAAGTTTGTCAAAGAGTAAAAATATTAAAAATAGCAAAATATTTTAATTTGTAAACGTAATAAAAATTTATACTAAATTAATCTAATTGTTTTTAACTATATAATGAACTTTAACTATATGTTGAAATTTTATCTGGAATAAATTTTAAATGAATTTTAGAAGAATTTTTATTTTTATAATTTAATCATGATCATCAAAAATTAATTAAGGAAATCTTTCTCTTGGCAATACCTAAGATGCGTGAATGCGCATTTCTTATTTTTTATAATTCAGATCTAAAAGTAATTTCCAACGGAGAGTGCGACACGCATAGCCACGATTCCTGCGTAGAAGCGCATACAAACACGACGGTTTTGTCAAATGGCGAATATATGAACGAAGCTTTTACCGCAGATGATGAGGTTTGCGGAAACGACGGTCGCACGTACCAGAGCGTACATCATTTGCAATGTCACACACGTCACGATAAATGTAAGTCTCGCAAGATATGACCGCCGGAGTTTGACACCGAACAGCTGTTTCATAAAATGTATTAATTGTAATAGTTAATTGATAAATATATTACAAATAAGCATTTTATATGAAATCCATTGTGAAATCCATTTATTTTCACGTATGCAATTACGAATTAAATAAAATTTAATTTAATTTAAAAATTTATATGGAAAAAGTCTAGAGATAAACACTTTATATGTATATTTAATCTTAATAAAATCTTTGATAAAGCAATAAAAATTTCTATGACTCTCATGCATTAAATTTTTGAAATAATTATCGCTCGATGTGAAAATCGTTATATATTTAAAAATTGTGTTGTGTATATATTTAAAAAAATGTTTTTCATTTTTTGATATAAATTTTTCAATAATATTCAGGCAATAGCATATATATATCTCTTTCTATTGTAGATCTGTTCTTGAAGCATCACGGTCCGTGTTCCGGGCCGGATGATCATCCCTGCGGATCGATACCGGAAGAGGATCATAGACAACCAGTGTGCGGTACCAACGGCAAGTCTTACGTGAGTCCGGAGGCTCTCTGGTGCGCCAAATTACGCTCCCCGGCAGAAGGTGAGATCTGTAAATCGTATATAGCATATCTATAAATTCCATAGACAAATTTTTGCTCGCATTTAAGCAACGACATTTTCATTTGGAATTTTTTCTTCATTAACTCGCGCAAATCGCGTAATATGTCGATGGTAGCTTCAATTCTGTTTCGACGAAGATATAAAGATTTTCATCACAACAGGAAAAACGTAATCTTAACGTAATCTCTAATCTTGCATCGCGTCTTATTATGATAGCAAAACATACTATCTCGCGGTTCTTTTTTTCCGCGCGATATTAAGAAGAAGCGGAAGAAGTCATTTTACAGATTCTATCAAGCAATTTGAAATTACAAAACGAGAGAAGTCATATACATGACCCGGTCCAGACGCAATCAGGATTATATATATATTTGGGTGTTGAAACGCAACGATAATATAAAGAATACAAGAGAAATCTGTTCGTTACATCAAGACAAAAGCGTTATTAGATTGACAGACAATTGAACTTTCAGTCGGATAAAAGATATTCTGTTTTTGCAGATATTGCTTACAAGCACGACGGTCCCTGCTAACAAAGACATCATGTAGGAGACTACTACTCAGCCATTATTTCGTTTACACTTGTAAAATATCTCAAAATATGCTGAAAATATCTGTGGAAGTTAGAAACAAAAACTATTTCAAGGCGTCAAAAAATAAAGTCAGAAAATAGATAAATAAGACAAAAACTTTTCTATAAAATATAAGTTATATAAGAGAATATATAATTAAAAACAGATTGATTAATAATTAATATAAAAATTATATTAATATAAAAATATAATATTAGATTGTAATAATGTAATAATTGTAATTATATAAATTTAAAGCTAATATTAAGGAATATTAAGGAAAATAAAGAAAAATAAAAAATATCGTTATTATTTTGCTATAAAAAATTTCTGAAACTATTAAGATTACGTTTCCTATTTGCGCAACATATTTATGTTACGATATCGCATGAGAATGACAATTGCTTTGTTCCGAAGAGTTCTCGACCTTCTTTTTTAAACATTTGATATTTCACATAGCGTGATCTGATATTATGTAATCTGACATGACGTGCCAGACATGATTGTAAATAAAATTTATCATAGGGACAATACATGCAAACTGATAATATACTTTCAAAAGACAATAATAGTAATAAATATTTTTTTTACAACAACGTCAAATTAATGTTTTTAAAGAAATTATTTTAAAGATATTTCAATTATTATTCAAAATTTGGCTTTTCTAATATAATAATAACTAAATTATGAAAATATATCAATAAAATCCTCGAAAAGCGTATATGCATTACAATGTCAAATGTCACAAAATTGCTATGTTACTAAATGTGTGCAACATATTATAAACTTATATAATTATAGCTGAACAAATCTCGTGATGAGTTATAATGAAATGTAATCATTGTTTTTTAATAAAATTTGGAAAAAATATATTTATTTATCTTCTAAGTATTTAATATAACACATCACTCAATAAGTCCCCGGTCTGACACATATATGGCAACATTGTTGACAGACCCCGTGATTTCTAAAAAAAAATTTGTTTTTCTTAGTTAGACCGGAGACTTATTGAGTGATATGTTATGACGTTTTCCGCGGTTATTTTCTAAATAATATTACAGAATAGATGATTTCGAAAGTGGATTGTATCCAGCAAGATGAATCAATGCCATGTCGACACAATATAGATAATTAATCCACAAAAAACCATGAGAGAGCCAAAGGCGAAAGTCAAGGAAAAGATCGCATCTTTTCGAACCTCTTTTGTTACGAAGAAAGCAATGAAACGAGGATATACGCACTAAACAAGAGTCTTCAAGGTTTTAAGAAAGGTCTCCTGGAAGGACTCAATGATCGGGCTATGATAACAGTCTCTCGTTTGAATAACAGATATCTTGTACATTCGGCTCATAAAAATTTATAGTATATTTACAGTATTTGTTCTGTCAATCATTATTAGGTCTCACAAACATATTCAGACACATTTCAATAATATAATTTGTGCTTGATAAATTTCTTATTCTCTTGCGCGTTATAGTGAACACAATTACAGTAAATGCAAAAGCGATCATATTGGATCTTTTTCGGCATGATATTTTGTGTCTCTCGATTACATTTTCCGTGTAGTCGAAGTGCCCTCCGTCTTGCATTTCTTTACTCTCATTTGCCGGAGAGAGATCTGGGTCGTCGAGTATTCACGAGCAATAGCCGAGTGCGTTTTGCTATCTCTAAACGAAAGAATTCCAATTATTCCCATTCCACTGCCACTTCTATTTGGCTTGAACAACTTTTTCTATTGCAAAATGGAACAAAAAGTATAATGAGAAGCCGATAATCAAACTGTATCCATTCATCTCCGCTAAAAAGGTGAATTAAGATAACAAAATTAGAAAAGAAATTTTAATAATATAATCTCAATTATATTAAATGATTATGCGCATTTGGTTTTTTCAGTCAGAAAAAAAATAACAAGTACATTTTTCAATAAAAATATCTTTTTTGAAAAGAAACGATAATTTTTTTTCCAAAAAAAAGGTGTTTCGACAAAAGGATATAGAAAAAAAATACACACGTTTTGACAAAACATTTTTCAAAAATAAAGAATATTGTTTTTAATCAAAATTGTATATGATACCAACTAACGATTTACATTATCGTGATAAATTTGCTGAATTTAAAGTTTATTTTGATAAAATAAAATGTTTTTTTTTCCATGTAGTGATTCTCGCTATTAATATTACATCATTAATTTTCTTTTCATGTTAAACGAAATGACACATTTTACTTTGAATGACTAAAAAACTTGAAAAGAACATCTTCGTCATCAAAACAGTCGGATGATCAAGCTAAAAATCTTGGATTTAAATCGATGAATAAATCAACGTGTATCTATATATAACAACAATTAAACGTGAACGTTTATGTTATGAGCAAATTTCTGAATGCTGCAATTTCGTGTGGTGAGTCAGATGTAATTTTTCTTCTCTACAATTATCGATTTCCTACGGTTTTAACATTCGTGTGCGCAATATAGTCTCGTAGAATTTCGTTACAACTAACTTTTCTCTGGATTCTATTCACGATTTGCGAACGTGATGTATGTGGTGCTGCGAATTGAATTTTTCTTCGAGCGTTTTCTAGGAAGAAAATTAAACATCGTGGCAGAATAAATTAATTAATGTTGCATAGTATTTGATTAAAAGAGGAAAAGAGGCGGTACAACTATAAAAAGAATCAAAAATGTTATATATTATATATATGTATAATATTGTGCAAAGTCACTCGATATGAATTTCTCATTGAGAGAAGCTCTTTTTTAATCACCAAAAAAATCATTGAAAGTTTGTTATTTTATTAGAGTTAAAACACATATACCTTGATTTATTAAGATGCGATTAGTGATTTTGTTCGATTTCATTGTATCACTACATACACATATTTATTTATCGCTTTTATATCAATATCATCTGTTATCATATTTTACATTCATCATGTTAATGCAATTATTTCATTACAAAATAAATTTTTAAAGATTATTACCGAAATTTTGTATATATATAAATATACGCGTGTATTAAAATAATATACTTATATCCTTATAAAAATTACAATGCATTTTTTGAGCATTATAACATACACTTCCTAGTAATCTTTTCAATTGTTTCCTAGTAATTGTTAAATGTGTTTTTCTTCTCAGGTTTTACCCACAATCCCACGTGTCGGACAATTAATTCCTACATTGGACGAAATCGCTTAGCGTGCCGAGCAATTAAACGCGCGGGCCTCACGTAATTATCACATCAAGCTTGGTTTATTAAGGCCCCGGAGAGAAGACAGATTATCTCTTCTACTACTCTACTAAAGATCCTTTTCTTTTTCATTTCTGGCCTATTTTCGTAACCTTCATTTTTTGCTATGAATTTGCTATTGTGCTATCACGCGATATGTCCATGATGCATCAAACAGACACATCCTTTTGGCGGCTAAACGCAATCATTAGCAGAGACTTAACTTCCTGTTCGCATTGCGCATTTAGTATTAAATGTAGATATGTAATAAGGCAATTTCATCGCATTATCAATTTTGTATTATTAATCGCAATAATGCATTATCAATGACATAAGTCTAACGATATTTTTTTATTGCAAGTTTAGATTGTAGATTATCATATTAATTTTTTTTATTAAAATAAATTGCGAGATAAGCCTCGGATAATATCTTGCGCATCTACTCGCGGGTAGAGGGACGCGAGTACTCCAAAGATAATCCTTGGATCAATATCAAAGATAACATTCAGTCAGCTAGCATTTAATGTTAAAAGTCGCAATGAGAGAAGGAATTTTGCGAACAGACACCTTTAGCATACACGATTTTAGTGAGGAAAGCGTCGAGTATCTCGGAAAAACATTGATCCAGGCGCGCTTCATTCGCAAATTATCTCCCGTACAATCGTCGAAATGTCATAAGCCACGTTCTAATCGCCCACGGGTAATTGCACAGCACGATTGCAACAATCGGAAGTTTTTGTCGATCCGTCTTCGATCCGATAGCCACTCGCGCGACGGAGGAAATTGCGAGATGATTGTCCGCAAGAAAGCAGACGGAATGTGCGCGAGTAGAAAGGAGAGAGAGAGAGAGAGAGAGAGAGAAAAAGAAGAAAGGGAAAACGCCGCGTATTGTCTCTCTTCGCGGATGATCGGCGGAAAGATGCGCAACTTGTCTCTAGATCCGGTGCTGCGATTAACAATGAGGACGGATTTTCTCATGAGGCCCTGACATATTCCTACCCGACGCGATGCGACGGGTAGCCTTGTTCTCTCGCGTATTCTATACGAGATGGCCCGAGGAAGATTGCGCGTGTCACACTTAAGTCGTAGATAATGTACCGAGACATACCCCGGATACGGTTGCATTAAATGTAAATCTTCACATTGTGATCAATCTTTATAAAAGTCTGGACACGATTTATAGGCATTCTTTAACAATTAAAAATTTATAAAAGAAGAACGACATCCCATCAAGTTCTTGTCAGCACAAAATTCATTTAAAATTGACCATAGAGCGCGGAAAAGAACGCCATAAGACACTCTTTTTATAATGTTAATTTTAATTACATGTAATTATTATTCTATGGATAAAATATATCATAATTTAGAATACTTTTAATATCGCGCAAACATTAGAAATTGTAGATTGAGCACATTTAGCATGTTCATTATAATAATTCCTTTATCGATACAAAAGGTTGTCATGGAATTTTCCGTATTAGATATTAATCGTATGCGAAATACGTATACGAGGGAAGAATGGACGACAATAAAGCATGCTTGATGAATTACACGCCGAGTAAGCGAGCAACCCTCGCATTTAAACGTTTATATGCGATTTATCGAGATACCGCAACACGATCGTGCTTTACGAGAGGAGGAAGTAAATATTCTCCTTGCTAGAATGATTAAGCCTCTTTAAAGATGTAACACATTCTCCTTTTACACACACATATATACATCGAGAACACAAATCTTCAATTTACACTACCGTGTTTGCCATACATATTTATACGCAAATACCTTTGTAACTTTTTTCAACGTCAATGTCATCACATATACTAGATTAGCAATTTCATTATAATTCTACTTTCTGTTGCATTTAAAATTTTATCAGGCTTTATCTTCCTATATTTAAATATTGAATATTTAATAAAAATTTCTGCTATAATACATATATCAAAGAATGAATCATATGTCAAAAAATACAAATTAATTGACGTGATGTGACATACCATGTGCGACAGATTAAGTTAAACGCTAATCGAGAATGTGTTTTATCACGTTGAATAAATTTTGAATTCCTGCGCGTTACATGCATGGAAATTTTATGCTCTGTATTTTTCCTACGGTATTTTTTTATTCTATATTTTTTCAATCAACAGATATAAAAAGGCTTAATTTTTTTATGCAATATTTTTATATCAATAAAGAGATTTATCAATTAGAGATCAAATAATAAAGTCTAATCTAATCGCAGCAATTTTTCTAACTAAAACTTCTTATGTGTATTTAATTAGTAAATACTTTCTTTTTATTCTAAAATACACAATATTAAGTAATATGTTATTAATATCTCAAGTATCATCAAAAAAATCGATAGATATTCTCACACTCGAAATTTACATCAATATTTAATAAATAATTATTCAATTTATTTGACTTAATCGATTGTTCTTTGTTTTCACAAACATATAATTATTTTAATTACTTATTATAATTATGTCTTATAATTTGTATCGATATATTCGTATTGTCAAAGAATTGACCTCTCGCACCGTGTGTATGAGTATCGCAATTGGAGGAGGTCAGGGCAGCCGTTTGTCTCCAATCTCGAGAAAAAAAAAAAAAAAAAAGAATCGGGTTTCTCTACATTTTCTGTCATACTGGGTGACCTACTGTTCCTTTCTCGGAGACGAGAAGAAACGCGCCGTGATTACGGCGTACGGATGCGTTATTTATCCATCTCCTCTCTTATCCACCACCGCGAGACTGTTTGCCCGAGCGAGATATATCTTTCTTATTTGCCCATCCTCAGATATCATTTCGAAGGATTATACTTCTAGCTGCCATCGATCACGTGATTTTTCGCGTTTGCTTCGGCACGAGGAACGGACTGACGAGCGCGTCTATCGATCATTGCAGAGTGATTGATCGGCGCGCGCTGGATATATTGTAGGATCGTATAAAAATTTGTCGAAAGCAAGATCGAGAGAATTAAAGGTAGTATTATCGTTCCTATAGATGTTATGGATAATAGAGAAAGGGACAAGTCTTATTAGAAATATTATTTTTTCCTTTCATTCAAAGAGAAAGACAGAGCAGCTAGTGCACGGTTCTCATTTTTAGATCCCATACATTTATCATTTCAAGTTTTCTTAAATATTACATTTATTATTTCATTCTTTTCTTTCTTAAAATGTCTTATTATTTACTTATTATTTATTTATTTTTAAAATTTGATATATAGAAAATGCCGTGAGCTTATCAAGTTTATATATTTTATATATTTTGTCTTGTATATCTATGTTTCTCTATCGTGTTCTTGGTAATCGTAAGTCCGGTTCTCGCTTTCAGACAGATATTTCTTCTTTCCTTCGATAATATAGTCGCGTGACAGTGAATCAGTTTGCTCTTGGGTTTCTAACGCGTCAAATGAACCATGACATTAAAGACTCCGTCAGTCCTTTTTATCGTAATCACTCGATATTATCGGTGATTAGTACTTTGTCATTTACTCCAATTAGCATCATCAAGAATACATTATCAGATAAAAAAAAAATTTTTTTTCACGAGCATATATAGATATTACAAATCTATTAAGATATAAAATTATACAAATAATTGAAAGAATTAAAATTCTAAATTACAAACAAATAATTTCGTAATTATAATTAACGTAAAGTATAGTTAATTACATTTAATAGTAAGTAATTATATGTAATTTCTTCAAGTTTTCCGCTTCGCAGAGGAAAGAGACAGTATATCTTCGTGTCCAAATAAATACCGTCGGAGTCATCGACCCGCGTCGGCCACGACAATCTTATGCAAAATGCGGTTGGACGTAATATGAAAGCAGCCCCTAATACTTGTTCGATTACTTAATATTATTGTACGGTTACAAGAAATCTCACCGGCTCTTTTTTGCTATGAAACCTTCAGTTTATACAGCGCGACGTAATTTTCTCGACGATAAGCACATGGCGTAATTAAATATGTAATAAAATAATAGAAAAATAATAAAAGATTTTTGCTCCTGATATTTTGGCAAACTAAATCATACGTTATCATTATGTTTATTTTTAATTCGCATTAATTAATGTGAGATATATCTAACAAATGAGTTATAATTTTTTGAAATTCATTTTTTTTTTTTTTGCAAAAATTAATTCCAAACTCAAATCGCGGCAAATATTTATTTAAGTTTATCGGAAGCAATTTATACATATGCTTGTATTTTCAGATCTCTATTTGTTCATATGGTTAATTTGATCACCAATCTCTGTTTCAAAATATGAAAAATTAGTTATATCATAGATAGCAAAGAAAAAGATAAAGAGTAACAATAAAAACTGCCAATAAACATGGACAATGTTCGAAGTGTGACATCGTAATTATTATCTTAAGTAGATCCCTTAGTTGATCGAATTATACGAATTGATTATCTGATAAATTTCCTGAATTTTTACATTAATATACAATTAAATCACAGATTTATTTATCGTTCTAATATCTAGTAGATATATTTTGCGATAAGATGACTCTTAATGGCAAAACACATACTTGATATACTTGACTTAATTTATTATTCAACATTATTTGCTGTTAACGATAAAGTCGCTAATGATAAGTTATTTGATTCTTTCACGATTATGATGTAAAGCACTTGAATAGAATAATAAAATGTATATTTTTATCATCAACAATTTGTCAATTTACTTATGCGATAGTTAAAAATAGAGATGAATAGACTAGAGTAACCAAGATCCTATATTTTTTGGCATTCAAGGAACCGTGATATATTTTTAAAGCTATTTTAGAATGAATGTCAAATAAGTTAGGAAAATCTGTGGCACAAAATCTTTGGTCGAAATATGATTGAAAAAAGTTTTTTAATAATATTTAGCTCTATTACAACGAATTTTCCATTGTGCAGAATCAGTGTAGTCCACATTTGAAAAATTCTTCACTTTTTGATGATAGTTGCTACTTGACGCAATGATTAAAGATAGTAAATATAATATAAATAAATAGATAGTAAACATGATATAAATAAATAGATAAGATAAACAAGTTCAATCTTTCATATTTTGCACAATGGAAAATCCGTGATTCCCTATTTCCTTTATAACCTTGTAATAAAGCATTTCCAGCCAAACTTCATACAATATTTTTTCTATTTGTAGAATATGCTCTTGTAGTTTATCAAGTAAACTCTGGAACATCCTGTATATTAAAAATAAACAATTTTTATAAAAAAGAAATTTGTATATAAGAAAAAAATATTAATTAAATATTCAAAAAATATTAAGATTATAATACAATTGAAATTTTTTGGCAAAAATAATTTAATAAAAAAAAATTTTTTTTCATTTCAAATTTCAAATTTATTTATCGATGACTGAGTTTCGATCAGATGATTTCTTGAGCAGCGCTTTACATAATACATAATATTAACTTATATTGCTATTGTACATTTCTCAGAAACTACAAAAAATATTCTTCCGTAAAAATTCATGCCGCGCATTTTTTCTTTGCAGATTTTAAAGTTTTGTAATTAATTATATCAAACCAAAAAAATTATATATTGCATGTCTTATAATAACTAAACTTTACACGTATTAAAATTTTGCTCTCATGCCCAAAATTAATTAAAGTACGAAATACTCTCTCCTTTTTTTCACTCAATTACGTTTTTGTATTTTAATTTATCGAAAGATATCTTCCTTTGTTTCTGACAAAGAGAGAAAGAGAGAGAGAGAAAGCGTGTTAAATTTAGGTCGATGAGCAAACAGTAGATTTTGCGCATACACGACACCGTGAGATAATCGTCAACAATGTATACGGTGGTAAATATTTTCCGACGCGGAAGCTAAATCGCGAGCGCGCGTGTGTGCGCGGTGTCTTTGATAATAATTTGGCAGGTACGTACATTTCGTGAATTCGCATGGTCGTGTGCGGAAATACGGAATCGTCGTGTAACGGGAGAGTGTGACGGCCGACCGGCCGTTGGCACAGTGGAGGGTTGTCTACATATAGAGGTGAGCGCGAGTCGCGAAACGATTCAGTCTTCTCGAAACCACGCAGCAATAAAAGACAAGACGTGTAACATAAATAACAATAACCGCGGGCACATTCGTTCTCCGCCAATGTGCCGATCGTTCGTGCGAATTTTTTGACGACTCTTTCTAACGGCCTTCGAGCGAGTTCGTGTAAAGTTTGTGCAACGTTGCAGCCATCAACTCATCCTCTTCCGGGTAAGAAATCCTTCTTCGTGTCATGAAAAATCAGTAATTTCCTTTTCTATGATCGTATTTTATGAAACCAAATTTTTCAAAAAAAAAATGTTCCCGATTTCTACACGATTGATAAAAATGATTGAAAAAAACATGCTATACTAACAAGTAAGAAGTATAGAAAATTTTATTTTAAAATGCTATTTATACTTGACTTTTTTTAGCGTTAATTATGTTGAAATCATCCATTAAATAAACTGAAAATAGAATTTTCTAGTATGCTCCTAAGTTGCAAATTACATCAATTATCTCCATTAATAGTTTACGATAACCAATTTATTATCGAGAGATCTTTGAAAGTGGATTAAGCAAAATTAGTTAATAGTTAATAGTTACAAATTTTGTAGCTACTATTTTATTCTACATATTTCCTTAAAATTTTCCATATTTGTAATTTAAGATTAACATTTATACCGTGCGCATAATTACAGATGCATCGCTGCGAAAATGAATCTGACAAATTCCGTAAAAATTCTATAAATTAAAATAACGAAAGTTTGTGCAATAGAAAAAAAAAGAAAAAGCTGTTCAAGCAACAAAGATATATTAAGCAGGGGATTAAGTGAGATTAGATAAAAACAACTTTACAATTTTTTTCACGTTATTAGAAAATCAATATTTATTTTATTTTACAAGCAGCGCATCTTAATTTTAATAATAAGATTAATATAATAGTTATATAAAAGTTGCGCGAACTAAAGTGTCGAGAGCGCAGCGATTTATTCAATATAGAGTCGCGACAAGCCGCGATCGATTGATAACGCGCGTACTAAATCATGGATTTAATTAACGGAGTGCAATTGCCTGGCAGTGAAACGTACGATACAATCGTTTACGCGCGAAACGTCAAAGTTCATTTGACAGCTCGGACAACTCAGTTTCCCATTTGTTTATTATTTGCATGCTGGTATAAATATTGTTTGATCTGATAAATTTCGACTAATCAAATTTAATAAGATATTAATATTTACATTATCATCGATCATCTCTATTTGCCATAAATATTTTAATGTCGCAAAGTTAGTCGATAAAAAAATATGTCAAGAATCGTTTTTTTTTTATTTTGCGTACAGTGAAGAAAAACTTTAATAAGCAGATTTCATCAAAAATGTTATTAACATTTAAGACAAAATTTTACCATTAATTAACAGAAACTAAAATTTGCTGGAGTTTTATCGGAATTTACTACAATTTTACGTTAATTTATTGCAGTAAAAATATCATGTCATTTCAAGTACAGTAGCGATTGATAAGATAACAAGAAAAAATATATGCGTTGTCAACTTATTTGCATCTGTGTAAACTCATTCTCCCGTTGCAATTTTTTCAAATAAGGTTATAGCGAAGAGAAAAAATAATAGTAAATCACTGTAATCTATATTTTCAGTGATTGTATCGATATGGAGCAAAATGGTGTATCAATAATATCTCCACCGGGCGTCACGGAAAATTCTGTTGGAAAATCCAAGAGCATTGGTATCACGCTAAGATCTGGCAGTTTACAATCGGCTAAGGAAAAATTGAAGGCACCCTGTGAGTATAAATTAACGATGCAATTATAATTGAATCGAAAACGGCTTCAAAAATGTACATAATTTAATAGAAACTCACATCGAAAAGCAAATTCAATATTTTTTTTCTTAAAGAAAAAAATCGACAAATTTTTCGAATTTTTTATTTTTTTAATTTTTCAAATTCCACATTAGATCATAGCTCACTTTTGAATAAAGTTTAATCAAAATTTGATAAAAAATTAATTGATGGAAAAATGAACACACAGAAAAGTCGTTTCGCGGTAAAGTTTCATAGGAGGAATGGATCGTGTAACAAAATAAAAAGGCCTCGCGAGCCATCGTCCGTTCCTGCTTTCAAGATTGACCTTAAACTCACGGAATCGTCCTCTATCGCGAGTCAACCGACCTCCTATTCGCATCGCGCCGGTTTTCTCGGTGAAAGAAAGAAGAAAGCGGAGGTTGCATTACCGAGCGCATGCTAAGCGACGCTCTACGAGTATTCCCGACCTGAAAATTGGGTCGGAAATCGAATTTGCAAGACTCCGTGGGAAAATTCTCTCTTTTGCGCGTTGCATTCGCGTAGCGCATCTTGCCGTATCACCGGCATCCGCTACGAGAAAATTAAAAAAATTAGGTAAGTTTTCGTGCTTAAGAATAACGTCATCGGCCATTTATTATGCAGGTGACGTATCGAAGAGAAAAAAATGTTTACTTCCGGCAACGATACGCGTCATTTCAACCTCGTGCCTTGACAAATGGATTATATTCTCGATATGATCTTTAAGACTGTATGATCTTTCCTGTAAAATTAGTAGCGATCTAATCTATTCGCAGATTTATAGATTATATTTTTTTTCTAAATTATCAAATAATCTTTTTTTTTTTTCATTAAAATGAAAGAAGAGTTTCAGTAGTTTCAGCTATCGTGTAACTCGACGAGAGTTTTCAATCGGCGGCGCGTCTCACTGTTTGATCTAGAAAGCGGATTGTGTTTCTTTTGACGAGCGTATTTCGGTCGTTTCTCTAGGAAAAAGAAAGTGCATAATGCGACTGCATCAGGAAACACGGTTGCTCGGACGTTTTTACGAGGCACGTACGCGAGAAGTCTCTCTCTAATGAAATTAGATGATAATTATAAAGCGGGACGCGTGTATGCTTAGCACCAAGCTTCTTTTTTCTCGCACTTTTCTCTTTCGTTTTACAAGCGTGGAAAAATGATGTGTTTGGAGATCTTAATTTCAGGCGAGTCGATCTCCCATTTTTAGCTCCTCTAGTGTATTACACGCTTCGCAACGTATCTACATCGCGAAGTGTTAATTAACTTGAAGCATCATTTCCCTCGGACGTCCTCACAATGCGTTCCGCGGAAGTCTTAGATCCGATAAACGAAAAAAAAAAAAAAAAAAAAAAAGAAGAAGAGGATGCGGGTGAGAGAAATTGATTATTTCCGAATAGCTTTTTGTGGATTGTATCTTCCTGAGAAAATCTAGGAAAATGAATATCGCACGCGGAATACTAAATTATTCGCGTGCACTTTCACCCGCAATCGCGATGTAAGTCCGATTTACAATCACGAATATACACGCGATAGTCTTCGGAATTAATTAGAATTTAATATAACGCGTGGAGAGCGAAGAACAAATATTAGGATGCGGGTCACGTACCGTCTCATAATCCCTATCTCTTCCTAGAACATTGCGATAAATGATTAGAAACTTGTTCGTGCCATGTTTATATAAATAATTTGAATACTGTTGTTTCAAAATTCGTTAAAAGCCCACAAATAAAAAATGATTAAGATACTTTATAAATAATTTCCTCTTTTAATTCAAGATGAAATTTTGAGAGAAAGAGAGAGAAATATACTTTAAATAATATTTTACAAGAATATTCGTGTATTATAATTTTTATACCAATTTAAAGAAACATAATGGCGAATTAAGAGAAAAAATAGAATAGCGAAGTGTTCTTTGCCTTTTGCTTGATATAGAAAGTAGTTTGAGAACGCTGGATTATACAATGACGGGAGTGTATACTTATACTCGATTTGACGAAAGGAAATTTTGAAAACTCTCCCGTGTTTTAGAATCGCTTGCATTATAATGCCGACGACATCGCCAACAATCGTGAAAAACCTCTTATTTTTTTTTTATGTCATCATGTTATTTATTATAGTTTTCGTAATAATATCCGGAAATGCGCGGTCGCCTAAAAATTTCTGCGTACATCGCAAATATTATATAATTTTTACTGTTAAAGATAGACTGCAACGCAGATTTCTGATGTAAGTTTCTACACGAGATATTTATAGTGCATATACATCAATGTCAGCGGTAAATATTTCTCGTCGTCTCGTCAAGCGCTTAAAGAAGTTCGGTCTATTGACAGCGATCGGTGACAGCTTAATTATGCAAAATATTTTCGACGGATTAAAATTGTTGTTCTAATTTCGTAACAAGAGCAGCGCAAATAACGAAATATAAAATATATGCAGGCACAAATTGTAATAAAAGAATGTAAAAAGAATTGTAAAAAATGAATAATGATTTTCTTTTTTTTCGCTATATATGTTTTTATTGTATTCATATGATGTTTTACGCCTCTTAATTCACGTTTATCGAAATCTAAGGAATTTGCAAAATTGATGTTATCGCAGCAGAGCTGCTCCGGATTCTCGAGAAGACATAATTATTGCCAGATTGGGGAGCCTGCTGTAAATCGAACAAGCAGCACTTTGAGAAAATTTAGTACATCGCGATATTCTCGAGTTTTAGAAAATCTGGAGTTTCACTCTTTCTCGTAACGATTTACCGCGACAATCATTGTAATTTACCGATACTTCCTCCGTATCCGTTCTCACGATCGTGCTCCATTTCCACCACGATATAGCGGGTAGACAGTAAAATAGGAATGTAATCAAAGATGAAACGACGATCTTTTGTGTCGCAATATAATGCGCTCTTATTATTATTTATCAGCGTATTTCTCTACGGCAAATACTTTTGGAATCAATTTTCAAGATAGATACGCATTAATTCAAGAGAATAATAAACTAATATTAATATAATAAAAATATATGACATAATTGATATTATATATGCCATTAATAATTAGTAAATATTAAAATAAAAATATAAAAACTAAAAAGATTTATAAGCCAAAGTTTATAAATATCCTAATTAAAGTCTGATGTATTATTATTATAATCAATACATCAATACAATATAACTTTGTAATATTAATTAAAATATTTCTGTAGCATTTAACAGCGCTTGAAACTTTAGAGATATTATCTCATAATTCATAAACATATTCATGATATAATACAAAGCGTTTTATACATTTCGATCGTGTCTGAAATTTCAGAAACGTCAAAGGGAGTATATTTCGTATTTCAAAGCACGGGTGCTTCTGCCGTTCTCGTGATAAAATTTGGAGAATGAAACTTTGGCGAGAGAGAAGGAATTCGGTGGCGAGTGCCTATGTAAAAATGCCGTTCTCTCGGTTGACGCTATAAATTGAGACAGCGCGAATGACGGAAGAAAGATGGTATCGGCACATCTTACGAGTGGGTATATCGAGTCTGGCTTGACAGTCACCGTGCTCCGGCCATTCACATCGCGAACTTGACCCACTGTCACACTTGCAGCAACGGTACGCGATGTCATACTCCCCGCCGTGTATTCCGCGTATACAGAAAAAGACTACCGTGTATCTTTTTCCGCTATAACTCTCGCAGAATTTATCGTTAGATATTTTTCGCAGACGTACAGCGCTGATGTAATAACTGTAGAGATAATATTCTCACGCCGATCAATAAGACTGTACGTATTCATTATGCTACATATGTTATAATCAATTTTTTACACAGCTCGAAAAAGAAGAATATTATCAGGTTGTCGACTTGATACTTGCTAATAATTATTTCTTCATATTTCATATGTATATATCAATGTCATATATATATGTCGTATATATTTTATTATTATTAATCTTCAGGAAATTTGTAAGAAAAAACATATAGAAAGTTTTTATTGTGTTTTTATAATATATTAACTGGATGGACTGTAATATTAACTTATGACGTGAACTCTATCATTCTGTACTACTTCTAATTATATAGATAAATAGATGAAGATAAGTTTGCATTACGAATTTTATTTCTCTGCAAGCTTACAACATTCCTGATGCGTATCTTTCATGTACTTCATTATAACATACGGCCGACATAACGCATTCCACATATGATGATATAACTTGCATAAGTATTACTCCATCATTCTAAGCAATACTTATCGCAATTGCAAGATGCAAATGTTCAATCGTAATCGTGATATTACTTACATTTATGTAGAATAAACAACAATAAAACTTTCAAAAAATATTTCAAGATAATTTAGTTATTTAGCGAATAAAAAATCGATTATAGATATTCATGTACGTAAAAATATTGAGGTACAATATAAATATATATTAGACAAATTTCGCTAAATATTTTTTAATTTAGAGTAGAAAATTATAAATTTTTAATTTTCGTAATTAAATAAATATATATAAAAATTCGTAAAATTAATCTTTTATAAGAAAAGTCCCAATTTATTTGCAATGTAACAATTTTGATTAAATAATTTTAATTTACATTCTGGGAGTATTCCAGAACGTCAGAAATCCATCAAGCATACATCGCACGTGTTTCGATAGTATTTTACGTTTCCGGCGCTTATTGAGAAATTGTTTTTATGCAACGCGTCGAATGGATGAAATTACTTTCGACATCCTACCGTCGCAAATCTAATCGACTATGCAAATCGTTACGATGCAGTGTAACCAGTAATACATTATATCAGAGCGCGTGTAATTATGCATGTGATAATTGATCATTGCCAATCGTACTCTCGCAAAAAGCGCAAAAACGAATAATTGACAGCGTACAAAAATTTATCACGAATAATCGAATAATCCTGCGATTTTTACGCTTTTTTTAAGACAGAAATTACAACGTAATAAAGTTCTTGCAAGCGAAAAATATTAAGCATATTTTTTCTCATGAAAAAAATTATTTTTGCATTAAATGCATCTACAGGATTAGACAATTAGAAGCGCGCTGTTCGTTTAATTTTTTTTTTGCAACGGAATAAGAAAAAAAAAAAAAGAGAGAGAAAAGCAGGCGATAAAAAAAATGCATTTTTGCGCATCGCTGCACTTTCATGCATCTCAATATTCACGACAGTTAATCGAAGATCAGCGTTGCATCCTCTCAGCGCAAAAACGAAGAATTTCTCTCCACGAAACTATTACTAACCCATTTTCTTATAATTCACGAGGATTCGTTGCATTTCGCTTGAGATGTGAAAATATGGATTATGCGTTCGAATGATTTGTATAATATTTATTTTTCGTGCGAGTTTTCTAATCTTATTTGTCGAAAAAAAAGAAAATATTTATATATATTCGTAATCTTTAAGAAGCTTGTTCAAAAACTTGTGCAGAATTTTACCGAAACAATTATCTGGAAAATATGTAAAATCAATATAATGTTTTTTTTTTTCATTTTGCAAGAGAGATATACAATTTAGGTTGTCTCGAGAAATAATACTCACATTTTAAAAGATGCTCACGCTTGCGTGCTCGCGGAGATTACGTTCTCTCGACTACGAATTCATATATAGAAGATGGTATCAGAGTGTAACGACAGATCGTTGCAAATCACACGTGACCGGTCGTATATTTCACGCAAGCCGCTAAGATATCATTCTCATCGTATTTCACAGTTGAATGGCATCGCGCGTTTCTGCGCAAACGACATTGTTTACGGAATAACATAAACCGCGTTACACAAATCAAAGACGCATATTCCGTATGCATTATGTAATGGATGTGTTCGGACGTTCTTCTCGCGAATGGCCAGCAGGTGATTAGCAAATGTCAGAAAAGGTTCTGCGTAATCTCTCATACGTGATAATAATGAATATTCGTGAGAGCAACGTGTCATGTCACGTCATGGAATAAACACGTTATTTTCACGTTGGTCAATTTTATATCTGATTCCTGATCAATCCCGACAAGGGTTCAACAGGTTCAATATTCGCGGATGAATTGGAAAACCAATTATAGTAATTGGTGAGATGCTTTATTAATATTGATCGGTAGAATATGAGCGCATTACGAATTGTAATTACGGAGGCGGATACAGTCGCGCATAATTTGCCTAAAGTTCAGGAGGTTTATTAACATTGGTTAATTAATACAGCGAATGGCATGTAATGGAATTAACAATGAGATTAATCGATATACGTATATTCTTATATCTTTAGTTTTATCTCGCATCACGATTATCGTGAGATGAAAAATATAAAATTTTCTCAGGTATAAAATTTATATTACGATCGTATGTGTTGCAATATTAAAGCATCTGACGTGCGAATTATAAAAGAAATTTATTAATTATTAAACGAACGTTTGCGCGTTTATCTCATATAACTCATATAGCTGTTTAATTTTACATAATTTTAAACGTATGTCTATATAAGTGAGACGAAAGGTAATTAATGATCCGTTATCTTATCGTCTTATTAATATCGATCACTAGTTGATTAAGCGAGTTGATCAAATATTGTTCCTCCGACCGTTGTGACATGCGTACACATTGTGACATATATATTACTAGAAATATAAAGTCACGAGCAGTCACGAGCTTGTCGTAGATGTTTTTTTTTTTTTTTTTTTTTTTTTCGAATTTCTCGTAACACGCGGCGAGAAGAAATAGACGTTGAAAATTAACGCGAAGTATACTTTACCGCTCGTCATCGCACGTTGCAACGTGCGTTGCGACAAAAACTGGCTTTCTACCCTTTCGGAGCAGTTGATTTATGGAAATTTCACCGTACCGTCGTCGCTATTAGAGATCGTTGAAATTCGCGACATACTGAGATTATTTTTCTCGTACTAAATTGTCGAAGTAAATTGCCTTCTTCGCGTACGCTATCTACTACGTCATCAAGTGCGAAGAATGAACCAGGAATTACAAAAAGTTGAGCGATTCGCTAATTATAGAAATTTCCACATTTAAACTCACATGCAACGTGCACCTTTAAAATGCACTCTTTTATAAATCTGCGATTATAATTTAATAAAAAAAATTCCATCATAATAATTTGTTTATCTGTGTAACGATAATAGCTTGTTATTAAATTACAACATTATCACTATCAAATTAATTAAACGTATCATTTTACTCTTGATATGTAATCCGAACCTTCGTTAATATGTTACAAATCATTAATATAAAAAAAAAAAAAAAATAACATGAATATTCCAATATGCACACGCAAAATGCATTTGGCTACTTTATCAATTCAGTCACGAATCACGATATCATAGATTTCTACTGTCTTTTCATACGCTATCGATAGCTGGTAAAACTACATATACTGTGGCCGGTATATATCGATGGAAATTTTCCGGAGAGGAGAGAAAGACATTAAAAGCAATGGGCATTAATTTATATTTGCTTGCGAGGTACTGTGTGAGATGGTGCATCGATGATAGTTCATCGAAAAAGCGCATCACTTTCTCGATCCAAACTTCTTCCTTTCCTTTATCTTCATTAGTACAAAGAAAATGACAAGAAAAGTTAAATATATATATATATATGTATTGAGGGTAAAGTATTACATACAAAAATACAAGACATTTCACTCGGCAAACTATAATCCTGGATTACTTTCTCGGTCCGTAATTACGCTCCGGCACTTTCTTGTTAATTACCGACAGCCTCCAGTTCTTCGCAGTTTGATTTTTTAATTAACGAATAGAGATACCGCGTCCAAGTTACTCGCAGCTTGGAAAGTGCGCGTCTCGACGATGAAGATACGAGATATATTTCCTTGAACCCTGCATTACATACATGTATAGATATATACCGGCCATGGTCTCGCATGCGTTTTTCCCACTCGGCTTTAATATACAACACGCGCGCGATGGCTTTCTACACTTTATTCCGCTAGTCCACTTGTTGTGTTTACGACCATCGGATCATTAACTAGGGCGATAAATTAGCGAAATGTTAAGACGGCTCCTAAAGCTATACGCGCGTTCTAATTTCTTTATGTCGATTAAATGCTGTAGCCGAGTTTTGTCAAATGATCGGATTATTTTTTTTTCAAAATTTTTGATAAATAACTAAACGAAAGAAATGAATAAAAGGAAAATTTTTTTTTTTTTATACAATCAACATAAAAAAGTGAAGCGCAAAAAAATTAAATACACACATATACAGTATCTCTTTATATTAAATTATAAAAATTTCTTTCTATAAGCATTCACGTTTTTATAATTATTTTTTATGGTGCGAAGTAATTTTAGTTTTTCTCTAATTGTTAGAATTTAATAATTGGATTTCGCAATAATTACTTTCATAAGTGTTTTTATTTTTTAAATGAAGAGAATTATATGGCAACTTATATCCGGTTTGCTCTCGACTTTTATGTACTTTATATCGTGAAATACGTCAAGTGTTTATTGCGCACGCAATCGATATATCCGAAAACGGAGAATGTCCACTTTTGAGAGGATAAACACTGACTTTGAACGGCTTCGAGGACGTCGGTTTGCGTTCCCCTCGTCATCGTATCGAAATCCGGCTAATCCGCGAATGTCGATGACTGATTACTATCAGTCTCGCTCCATGTCGCACTAAGCCTGTACGCTAATGGAAACCGTACGTGACACGTGGTAGCTTCTAATTATATCCGCGCGACACACGTTTAATCACGACGACTCGGCCGTAATTCTAGAGTAAACGTGCTTTGGCATCTCTATGCACAGCTGAGAAGCGCGGACGGATATGTATATGTATATGTAATATATGTAAGCGCGATTAAAGCCAAAGGATGTTGACATCCATACGTGAAGTTATGAATATCATATGAATGGGAATCGGGAACGCGCGTCTTTCAACGATCTATTTGGGAAATTCGAAATTGTGCAAATGTAAATGTAATAAAATATAATAACTGAATCATTTATTATTACAAATTAAACAAATTATTAATAGCGATCAGTAAAATTTCTCCGATAATAAAATTTAAAATTTAATATTTTCACTGCTTCTCACATATGATGCTAATAATATTCCTAATAATATCGATAAATAATTATAAAATTTTATCAACGTTGCATAGAACGAGAAGAAATGTCACACAGCCATGATCTTTGGCTGCACTGATTACTCAGCCGTCTTTCTCGGCGCCTGAAATACTAAATATTGACCAAGATATTACTCAATATGCGATAACTAGTGATATGTTTCGTATATTACAATATCTCTCTCGCGAGCAGAAAAATAGATAGATAGATAGATAGAGAGAATTGAATTCATATGCTACTATGGATATAACTTAATTCTTGCGTTTCAAAGTTGAGTTAAATTACCCGAAATAAAATAAATGTAAATTGCGTAGTAAAGTAATGCAAAAATAATGGGCGTTGCAATGGTTAAAGATTCAAAGGGCATAGTTTAATTTAGTTGTCGTGAACTGTAATTCGGTTCAACTTTTGACCTCGGGCAAAAATTTCAACACTCTCGCGAAAATTTTGTAGTACGGGCTCTCGCGAGAATTACATCGAGAAAATTTAATGCGGACGTATATACATCGAAGAAAACTATACCATCCTGTCAAAAGAGAAAGAACGCAAAGTGCTTCGATATACAAGAGTGGAGGATACTTATCGAAGTCCAGCGCCTCTCTTTAACAACGTTAGACGTTGCTCGACTTCCGATATGCATAACTTCACCGATGCTTTCATGTAAATTCGTTGCTCCTTTCTACTTTAGGTTTACACCAATGGTAATCGTATTCGACGTGAAGCGAACAAAGTTTTCACTCGAAAGTTTACAGTAAAGTAACAGTATAAAATTTATCTTGCCTGTCGATTCGAAAACACTTTTGCATCAAGTACATTATTATACTTTTGAAATTCATCGAAGAACAATCATCTCGATATACATCTCAATAAATGAAACCGTGATATGAAAACATTGTAAATAGCAAATATAAAAATGTCAAGAAAAATGATTTTTTTTTTCTGAATAACATTAATACTCCGGAAAATGTTGAGAATCTTGCTCTTTTCAAATTTTCAAATGCGAAATTAACTAAAAATTAACTAAATAATTTTGCCACTTTGTGACTTTAATATTCTTTATCTGTAAAAAAAGCTTAAAGAGATGTAGAATTCTGTTGAATCATCTCTTATTATCTTTTTCCTCATTCCTACGCTAACGATTCAGGAGATCTCCATAAGTCATGGGCGACAATTTCAATGACACGTGTGTATATATATCGTGTTTATTTACGCTTTATCCATCTTTAAAAACGAAGCGTCCGTCGTTATATGGTTACATTCAGCGCGAGAGCCTCTTGATTTAGCCTCTCGATTATACATTCAATCTGGCTGGCTTCGACTCGTTCGCTCGTGCAATGATCGTCTTTTAATTAAATATGCCATTGTCCTGGCGTACGATGCGACCGAGTCGGTAATGAGAGCGCAAATTTTCATACATTTTCGTAAAAGCATGAAAGTGACGCACTCGGCTTTTTCTACAAAATCGTAACATAAAGCTGCGCTTTATCTTTTTCATTTGTCGCGGCAATCCGTGAAGTATTTGTGATTATTTATAATCACGCTTTAATTTTTCTATTATAGTTTTCAAATTTTACCTTTCATAAAATTATATATTATAAATTATAAATTGTTGTTATTCATAAAAATTTTCCAATTACATTTATATGAATCCTTATGTTTAATTTTAATTTAAAAAATTTTTTTTTTATTTTTAATTTTTATTTAATTTTTTTTTTATTTTTATTTAATATTTTTTTTTTTTATTAAAATAATTAAAATTTTATTTAATTTTAATTTAATTTTCTAATTTAATTTTTTAATTTATATAAATGATATAAATATTAAATAGATAAAGATTCGACATAAAGATGCATGCTTTTTTTTCGAAATGCTTGTATAGATTCGTTCTTCCCTCTTCTCCTCTTCGTTAAAACAAAACTCAAAATGGATAACATCTAAATATCTAAAGCGATTTATCACGGCAATGAATAAAAATATAGCATTGTATTGACCTCGCGCATAAATTGATGATGTGTTGAAAATAGAAATGTCTATATCTCAGGGTTGAAGAAGATGGAGGAAGATAGCACATTGTGGGACAAGTTGCTGACCGTTCTGGCAGAATTGATTGGAACGGCAATGCTGGTCTTTCTAGGATGCTCAGCGTGCGTGGGCAGTTTGGGAACTCCGCCACCAAACATTCAAACCAGCCTCGCTTTCGGTATCGCTATCATGATCGTAGTACAGGTATAAATCATTTATGTGTAGATATTGTATTATTAAATACAATATCTACACATAATTTGACTATTAACGTGTTATATAGATTAGTTTAAGTATATAAAATAAAATAATTATTTATATAATAAAGAAAGTAATGTAGATGAATTTTGATTAAATATAAAAAAGTAAATTTGATTTATTGTACCTTTTGTATCAGGGTTTATTAAAAAAGATTTTAAGATTTAAAATTTCTCGATAAAAAAAGAGTTAAATAAAAAGTTAATGTAGAATAATTATTTTTAATTTTTATTTAGAGAAGATATTTTAATCAATTTTTTTGATATCTAGTTTTTTTTTATATATTTGACTATTGACGTGTTATTCTTGAAAAAAATATTTTTTACGCTAATACGTTTGTCCCGCAGCATTTATATTATTTTTTTCTTCATATCTTTTTTATTAATATTTTATATATTATCATTATTTTAGAGAGAGAAAGAGAGAGAAAAATTTTCTTTAATAATATAATATCTTGGGAAGAAAATAATTATAAAAAAATATATGAAACCCAGAAAAACATCAATACCCAGTAAATAATAGGCGCCGAGTCGCGATGTTATCGAATCTTATCGTCGATTAAACGCTTGCTTGTTTACTCGATTTTTTCAGAGTATTGGCCATATCAGCGGCGCTCACATTAATCCGGCTATTACAGTAGCCACGGTGATTCTCGGCAATAAGTCCCTCCTGATGGCCGGATTCTACATCGTTGCACAATGCTTGGGTAGCCTGATAGGCTACGGTTTGTTAAAGGTCAATGAATATGTATATATTCATTTTCTCTTTAAGACTGCAGTAGATATTCGAATTATTATATATATATATGTATCGTATTTTTATAATACGTTATATATAAAAAATTATCAATTTAAGAAATGATTAAGGCTGTCAAATAAAAATCATAAGTACTTGTGAAAAAGAATTTATATTATCTCGAAGTTAGAATCTGAAAATTATTTGGACTCACTCAAGTTTGTTTTTAAAGATTAGCTATATAAGCTCGTTAATTACAACGTTTAATCTTTCGAAATGATATTTGTAGATCACAATGATATAATCATAATTGCTTTAAATTATTGTACTTTTTCAATAGCAAGCTTTTAAAAAATATTGATTGATTTAATATTTTGCCATAATATTAATCGTATGATTAACTTTTTTTTTTAAATATTCATTGCAGATTATAACGCCGCATGATTTGTTGCACGATGGTAAAAATAGTACGATCGATTCCTTCTGCACGACGAATATTAATGATCAGTTAACGGTCGTTCATGGACTCGTAATCGAGGCTTTAGCCACAGGAATATTTGTCTTTTTTGCCTGCGGAATTTGGGACTCGCGAAATGCGAAAAACACCGACTCAATTGCGATAAAATTCGGTCTCTGCATCTCCATGCTTGCTTTCGCTTTCGTTCCTTACACCGGCTGCAGTATGAATCCCGCTAGAACATTCGGACCAGCGGTCTGGAATAATTACTGGAAAAATCACTGGATATATTGGCTAGGGCCGATCGGAGGTGCCATAATTGCGGCCCTGATTTATCGATGTTTATTCTCGCCTAAGACGAAAAATCTGGAAGGTGTCACGCGTGATACGGAAACTTTCAATGGCGTCGAGACGTAGATGAAATCGCACGTACGTTCTTCTCTGAACTTGTTAAATCTTGCATTATTTTTATACGATATCTATCATTAAAAAGTTAACGAGAGCGCCCACAATGGTATAAAATCATAATTAAAAATCATTTTTTTTTTTTTTTTTTTTTTTCATAAAAAAATGTGCACTTTGCATATTTAATGCGTTGAATAAGTCAGTTATAAATAACTTATTATTTTAAATTTAGATAATAATTTAAAAATGTTAAGTAATATTTTCTCTCATTTCTCTCATGAGAAACTCATTTTTAATTGGAAGAAATTATTGACGAAAGTGGAAAACTATCTCGCTCGCGTGTGAATGTTTCTGTAAAACATCATTTCGCGAATTTGGCGTATTCCCAAAACAATTTTTATTTTTTGCTCTATTTTCGTTCATTCAGTCTCAACTTAAATATTCACTGGATATTTTCGAGCTATGTATTTTCGGGCATTAATTTTGTCGAATAATCTGTATTTAGTTTACATCGTGCGCTTTTTCTTTCAGAGATCGAAAATGTATTCCAGCTCTGGATGATTCACAAATTGAACAGGAAATCCTGATCGCGCTGGTATTTTCTTCCTCGGCTGAAAAAGAGGACGTTGTAAAAGTTCCGGCGAAAACTCTTGCGGGGCGCGATGGAAGAAGATCGGGCAGGCTTCGAACTTTACGGATTTCTACTTTTAGGATACTCGTCTCATCTTGAAAATCTTGTAACTCTAAGGGAGGATCCTAAGGACGCGACGGGAGGACTTCTCCGTTGATTAATCTGACAAATTATTTTTGTACATAAATTCGATTTAATAAGCCTTCCACGTACCATTCGCTTTTATGCGATAGATGTAGAGTTTCAGGTGCGTTTTTGTTATCATATTATTTGTTATTTGACGGCGTCACGACCGAGCGAAACATGACATAAAAATGTATTTTAAATACAAAATGCAAAATATTAATTATAAATTATATATTCTAAAAATGTTACTTCAAAATGAAAAAATACCGACCAAAATTCACGCATATATCTATTATAAATAAGCACATTCTCGAAAATATTCTTCAAAAAATTAAAATATATATAAAAAAAAAGCTAATGTTATGTATTCGAATATTACGCCCGTAACATTCATTTGACGCTCGGCCGTGACGCATACATGAATATTTATATTTTTTTGCTACGTAGTTTTCCAGCACTTTCAAAGATAATCGTTCTATGTCGCTGTGACATATAGTGAAACACTATAATGGCGTGTAATTTTGTTTAGTAATATATAATTTAGAATACTAATTGTCTCGCACTCTCGTTTTTCTCTCTTTCGCTCTCTTTCTTTTTTTTTTTTTTTTTTTTTTTTTCCTTGCTATCGTTCATGGCGCGAAGCGCACGTGAAGAAGAAAATCTCTCTCGCATGCATTACGCTGCAGCGGCCGTATCGCCACGTTTTTTATTAATTATTAGCGAATTTATGGGTTGTACGCAGACCCAGTTCGCTCGCTTCGCAATTCTACCAAATTCGCCACCATCATAACGTACGCGTACGCGATGTAGCTCGTTAAGGCCGACATCTCTTATCCCTGTTACGACGAAATTCGAAATAACGGAATTAGTCTCGGCGAATTCAGGAAATTGCCTCCATCGCCGTCGGTCGCGCCAAAGTTTTAATTGTATATTCGATCTACATGTTTGTGCGTGCGTACGTGTATAGGTGTGTATATATGTGTGTAAACGCGATTGCAATTACGCTTCGCGACTTAATGTATATGTAAATACAAGATACACATTCGGACACCTCCTCGCTCGTTTCATACATATCCCTCCTCTCCCTCTTCTGTAGATAACAATAACTTTAAGAGCTTGTGTGCGAAATCGCGCGATACATTTCCTGGAGTTTCGCGAGCCTTATTTTGCGCGCGAACGATGGGATAAGATCGAATTTTGGATTACATGACTGCACCGTGTATTTATGTAAGCAATCTTCAATTGTAATAAAATGTGACTTCAAATAAATTTCACGTGATATTTTGACAAATTGCGATTTTTCTTCTTACAAGTTTTTTTTTCTGTCGCAAGTATTTATATTCTATCAAAAGAAACACCAATTTTTCTAACTTATTAACTTTTTTTAAACTAGTATTGAAATTCGTGTTACTTGCAAGTAACTTAAAAATTACAGCATTTATAAATATGAAATTAATTTTATTTAAAAGCAGTAGTGTAAATTTACTATCAATATTTACAAATTTATGAGGTATAAATATCTTATATTCAGATTGCAGTGGTTTAAAATAAAAAACTCACTAAAAATTCATTATTCGCGTTTTATCGATAACTTTTTGCCTGAAAAAAATAGGAAATGTATCGAATATTTGTCGACGAAAAAAAAAAAAAAAAAAGAACCGTCAATCTGATACATAATTGAATCCTGAAAATACAGAAATACAGACACATTTGGAGGCGTGTTAGATAGAAAGATATAAAAATAGCGGTGATCATATATATGAAAGAGCAAAGCGCGTATTATTGCGAAAGATACGACGCCATAAATATTCGATTCCAAAATTAGTATTCTTTAAGTTTCCGCAATCAAGCTTCTGCAATATTACACATGTAATTTCAATTTAAAAAAATTTACAGATTTGACAAAAAACTAAAATAAAAGAAGATGAAAAAATAATTCAAACAGATAAAGATAAGAAAAAATAATGAAACAAATTGAGTAAGCGACTGTATATTACGAATGATACTAAGACTACTTCGTCAATTGTTTCTCAGTTTTCTTAGATGGTCCCACGGATTCTCGAGTTTTTTTTGTTATTGTTACATAAGCAACGATAAAGACTGAAAACTTAATTACACAGAAAATTACTTCCTAGCATTGTTCGCGACGGAGATTTCTTAATCTTAATCTAATGTATATAGAGAATCTACTTAAAAGTATACGTCGGTGAACAAACTGATAATGAAAGCTTCGACAAATCACTATCAGCCACTGCTGACACTTACACGCGCCGCGATATGCAGTAGCGTCGATACTCTCTGCGAAAGCCCCCCTATTCTGAAATTAACATCCCCGCCTGATTTTAATATACGAGCGAATAGCGAGCGACGAAGTAGGGCGAAGTAGTCGCGTTGTTACATCATGCGAGCAGAAACCACGTGTCTTCTTCGCGCGATAGAACAAAGTTACGATCGTATTCGCGGCTCACAAAGAGACCGACTGACGGAGTGTGCGGGTGTCCCTCTCTATTTCTTTCTCTGCCCCGTGTTGGTACCTGTCCGTTCGGAACATTGTGTTTGTGGTGTTGTGACACTCTCTGTTCGAGAGACGCTCCGTCATGCCGGCAGATTTTCGCGCAGGTAAGAAACTTTCATTAAAATTCTCTCTTTTTTCGTTGAAAAAGTATTGTTTTGCGACGATAGTTGGAATAAGTATAATTAATGATTAATGTCATAAATTTCGATAATTATGGAGCCGATGATACTTTCACAATTTGAGCATTCTTACGTACACGCGATACAAAAAAAGTTGAAAAATAAGATAATTAGAAAATATCATATTAATATCTACTTTTATTTAAATCTTGTTCATATCAATATTTATACCAAGCAATATTTCTAATAAAAGCACTAAAAATTTATTTTTTTCTTTTTTCATTAGATAAGAACGAGTCTTAAATTTACAAAATATTAATATTGTACTTTCGAGAATGTTTATTATTTAATGAAAAGAAAATATGACGCAGCATATACCGAAGACTGTCAAGGTCTGAATAACTTATAAAAGGTCTCGAAACATAAACGGTCTAAAAACACAGAAGATCTCAAAATAATATTCGCTTTTAAATTAATCTAAATATTACTGATAATACTCACTTTTCATATTTAGCGTTAAATATCTCTAATTGTCAGTCTCTTAATATTAAACATTTTTGATATGAGATAAGAAAAACAGACAATCATATTTATATGTTAAAAAAATTTAAATTTCAACTATAAACGAATAAATATAACGTATAAACAATTCATATGAATGTATAATAAGTGAGTTGTAAGAGAATGATGAAACAAAAACTATAAATAAAGCTATTTATGTATATTATTGTTACTTATCCGACTAACTGTTTCGAAATGAATTCAACATTAAATTGTGTGCAAATAAAACTTGCTTCTTTATGACAAAACAATTTGCTTTATATTTCATGATTGTCAATAAAAGTGGTAATATGTCATTGCTCTTGTAAGAGTAAGCGATTCCATAACATGGGGCCGTCAACCTTAGTCTAAATGCTAAAATAATCTTTATCTTCGATTTAATAAATTTAAAATATAATTTATTTTAACTACGACGATATGTCATAGAGAAGGCACTAAATTAATCTAAAAATTATATTTTATTTTATTTGTATTTTTCTTATAAAACAACAGAAATTAAATTAAAAGCAAGCAAAAATAATATGCATTATATTATTAAAAAAATAATACCTAATACAAGTTACTATGGAACTCTTTGCAATTCATCCCACGTAATATGATGAAATTGCTATTGCTAACTTCAATGCGAAAGAAAAGAATCATACGATGATCAAAGTGCATATTTTAACATAGTCAGCAACAAAAAACTTTTTCTCTTTTTACTTCATTATATAAGAGTATATACATCTTTTTTAATTATCAGTCAAGATAATATATCTCTGCAATTGTTTATTCTCTTTCTCATTGCATTATAAATTTTATATTTATAAATTTAAAAATATTTTACTGTATTTTTAAATAGTCTCTCTATTTTCTATTTTTCACGTTTAATATTTTAACGTTAAACTTTTAAATTTAACGAAATTACAAATAATTACACACAAATTAAATATTATTATAAACATACAATTTTGTAAAATTAACAATAATTTATGTCCGTATAACATCCCACACGCAAGCAATGTTAGATACAATTTGTTGTAACATGATTCATAATAATATAATATGATAATCGTATATTACAGTAGACAAGAGAACCAATTGCACGATAATTCTCTTCTTCACGCAATTATACTGACTGGTTACGTGACAAGTGTTGATTAGTCTTTAAGGTCTTGTGTGCATACATAAAAGTAAATTTTAATTCGCAAATTTTAAATAGCACACTTATTTAAATTGCTATCATATTTCAATCATTGATTAATGAATCAATTATCATTCTGTTCAAACTGTCTGATTTTCTTCAAAATCTGCTCAACGGTTATTCCACGTCACGAGTTTCTTCTATTCTTTTATATAACGTTAAACTCTAATTTCATCTATTAATGTTAAAAAAATTTACAAATAATCCTTCACGAGAAATACGGTAGCAATTTCTGAAATTTTGATACGAATATATATATATATATATATATATTTATTCGATTCTATTCGAATATTTCGCCGCGAGAAAGATCACGATGTAGTTTCAAGGATTTCTTCCTCATTCGTTCCAACTAAAGTATTTTTATCGACGAGTAGCGAGAGATTGTTTTGTCGATGTGAGTAACGTATTATTTACGCCCCGGATTTTCCTGCCTATTGCATCTCAAGATACAATTTTTCACACTCGCCCACTTGTGCGCCTGATTAGATGGCGCATTCATGGTGAAATGAAATAGCAGATGTTTATCTGCCTATCCAAGATAAGAATATTTTAGTCCCGATGATAACATTCTCTTAAAATTTGAATTCACTGACAACCACTTGTTAATATTGAACGAGAGGTGATCTCTATTTTGCAAACGGTTTTAATGATAAAATTTTATTTGCGCTATCATTTAGTGAATAAATATTAAATTAAATGATACGTAAAAAAATTCCAACGCAACATTGACACATTATTGATTATCTTAAATAAACAAAAAATGTAGTTAATTAACACAAATCTTATATTGAAATAAAAAGTTAATATATCTATGTATTAATACAAACATGACATATCTAATATATATATATATATATACTTTAGATATTTTTATTACTGTCATAAAAACTTGTTTTATCAGTATACATATATACAATATAATAATAATCTTACGCTTGTTTAATATATCTATAAAAGATTACGTTAAAAGATATTACCAACTTATGACGCTGGTAATAAAAATTCGGCAGATAAAATCAAAATCTCGTATCGTCGCCTTTTTTTAAGCCATATCGCGCAACAGATAAATCTCTGACGTATAGAAAATTTTTTATGCACTCCATTTTCTTTGATCCGAATCAATATACAGATGAAAATTTCATCGATATCGCTATTTACAGAGACTTCATTTTCGCTCCGTGTTTATCCAATATATTTCAACGGCGAAAGATCATTTAACGAGAGTATGTTTGTTCAACAGTTGTTATGGCATATGCGATTAGACTTTCGACTCATCGCTATCGATTAACTCGCGGTACTTGTCTTTATCGTCCTAGCGTGCGAAAACAAACCCAGTCTCGATATCGCGATACGTACAAGTTTATAGAATTGCTCCGCGGTTATCTCAATTGTGCTAAGTAAACGCTGATCGGTAATTAACGAGGGCGCATTAATTGTATTTGACACGAGAAAACTTTTTTCACGACATATATCTTCCGAAATGCGACGCGTCGTGCAATTATTATATATCGATGCGATGAAGAGAATTGTGTAGATATAATAAATTTTGCAAGATAAATAAGAGAAACTTGAAAAATTACACGTCTCGGTTAGGTTATAAATTTATCTATTATTACAGTCAACTGAAAACTAAGCCATCAAAAAAAAAAAAAAAAAAAACTGTCAAGTTAATTGAGCGGTATATCGTAAATATTTTCGAAACAGATTAAGATATAAATGTGTCTTTTTTTATAATATAATTCCATAAACTTTTATTTCCTGTAACAAACCTGTACGTTAACAACAGTTTGATGTGATAATTGCATAATATCAGTGTATGCTAATTAAACTAGTTTTTTTCCTTCATAAAATAGATTTTTATTCCCTCTAACGGAAATGAAAAAAAAAAAAAAAAAAAAAAACTAGCTTATCGCTAAAGGTTAGATGGCTTTTGAATTCTCGCTATCCATTAATATAAATCTCATGAATATACACATCACGATACGATGCAATTCCATAGATAATTGCAAACTTTATAACTTGATCGTTGTTGTTGTATGAAGCAATGACGTCAATTCTCAAAGTACGTGTACAAGTTGTGCGCAAATATTTTATTATCGTTCGCGATAAAAAGATCGATAATAATACATTGCGATTAATTATGATAGAATTTACATGCAAAATAAAAAGAGAATTATAAATCTTCAAGATGTCAGTTTAAAGTATCATAACATTCGCATATAGATGGAATTCGTTATGTCATTACTCTTGATGTAAAAAATACCACATATATCCAGTCTTTTCTTCAAATGTACGAATTATATAAATTATATAAATTTTCACACATGAAAGTGTGAGGAATAAATCTCAATAACTATTCTTGTATCTCTCAAAATAATGCAATATTTTAAATTATCGTACTTTTAGAGAAAAGGCGAGATAAAAATCGCAATTTTCCTGCCTACAAAATCAAGAAGAATCGTTATAAAGCGATTTTTATTCAACGAATGAATAAAATATCGATCTCTGGTCTCAAGAGAAGAGGAAGAAGCTGCGCTGACTTATTGTCAGTACGTATGCACGGATCATTAGTCAATTCGCGTCGGCTAACGTTTAATCTACGTTCGCACGCGTTTATCGGTCTAATTGGCAGATTATGTCGGCTAATTGCTGCGTAATCTCCTAGCGGTGCTTCCGCCAAAATTAGCCGATTGTATGCAGATCGTAGATTAAAGCTTCGTTAGTGCCGGCGAACGATCGAGCGACGATTAGTGGCGCGCGCAACAAATGTGTCGTAGAAGAAATTGCGACTTCTTCTTGCGCGTCCCATCCATCTTCCTTAGACGAGTTTCACACTGTCAATGTTAACGATCGACTCGAGTGACAGGTGGGATTTGATTCATCGACGTATATATGCGGCGGGTTAAAATTATCGCACAATTTTAATGATTCACTAGAGCCGCGATTACGCGTTCCGCCTCACATGTATCTAATGGCAGACTGCGACTATTTTTTAAAGCCATAAATACGATTCTATCACGGTCGGACGGTCGTTTACGCAAATTAATGATTACTCATCTCTTAATTGTCGAAATCATGAATAAAATGTTGGTCTGATGTAACGAATTAACAGGTATTAACTTTTTTGTAAGATTTACTTCTTAATAGCAATAATTATGTAGTTCCTATAATGTTCTCTTTGCGTTGGGATTCGCGAATCTAATGGCAATAAATCAAATATAATAGGATAAAAAAATATAATGGCATTTCCGTTTATTGTTAGAGCATACAAAGTCGAATAATGCCAAGAATTTCGTAGAAATATATAATAGTCGAAGATTATTAAGCATGCGTAAGGAAATTGTATGCATTTAATGCAACGAAATTGTACGATAATTGGACTCGCCGCATATATTCTTCTTATTACGAGAAGTATTTTACGCGATAGTATTTTTACTACGATGCAAAGATATAACGGTCAATTTGAAATATTATATAAGCTTTCTGCTGCTTTTTCTCTAAAAATATATATTTGTCTGCTCTTATCACGCGCGATATTCATTCGCTATCACTGGATAAGTATTATCGACAGGTTCTGAAAGTGGAGTTGTCGACTGCTAAATTCTTTTCTGTTTTTCACAATATACGCGATAAACTCAAATATTTTATCGTTGACCTGTGACCGATGTTGGGCAAAATGTAATCGCGAAAAATGTAAACAACTAACGATTAACAAATAACGATTTTTGATATAAAATTAACGTATATAAAATGTATCGTTTGATATTATCTTAAAGATTTAATCATATATAATGCAATAATTACAAGCAATAAATAGAAATCAAAATTTCTTTAATACATACGATATAGACTGTCGATTGAATGAGATGATTGATCAAAGCTTATCGATCGAAGAATATTACGAAGACTTTTGACAAAATATTTACTTTTTCATTGTTTAGCCGAAGAATCGGAAAAATTGCAAGAACAAACAAGTCGTTTTATTTTCCTTTTTACAGTAAAAATCAAAAGATTTTTTAATATTTTCCACAAAAAATAGTTCATTATTGGTATAATTTATTCCTACAATGTTTACAGAACGCTCTTTACAAGGATGCACTATAAAAGATTCAGCTTTAGCCGAGATAAATACTCTTTTTTTTATGTTGCAATTTTGAAATATCCCGTTCCCGATGTAATGTTTTCAGCTTCCAAGCTTTTAATAAAGTTGAGATAAAAATGTGCGTTTGCACGAAAGCCATATCTATTTTGCAATTGGAATTTTTCGCGCTATTATTTTTATACTATAATCATCTAATGTCGTATCAATGTAGTCGAGAAAATTCTGCGATAAGTCCAATAATCCAATTGATATAAACACGACTCTTTATGATTTGTTCATCACTCTCACTGACAATTTAAATGTATCGGTCCATTAATAAATTGCTATTTATGAAATAATTTCGATTAATCGCGAAACATAGATATCTCTTTACATTACACATCGGTTACCGTATTACTTTCACTCTGTATAAGAGACAGTCTTGTCAAAAAGTTTATTCTCTAATAAAAATATAGATCACGGGACATATAATTCTGAAATATTCATTATTTGTTTCGTCCCACATTTTAATTTAGCGTTTTTAAATTTGTGTTTGTCAATATTTGCTTAATGTAGTTCGATAATCATAGAAATTACGACAATTAACATTTTTTCATCAAATTGATTAAGAAAGGGCCAATATTAAAGCAGCTATGCTACATATATGACAGCCAGTACATCTAAATTTTAATCACGACATATCATCTTGACAAGGTTAATCATAGGTAAATTATAACGATACTATAAATGCATCCACAAATTTTTATCGCGTCGCGTGTATATCGTGCGATAAGTCAGTAGCTGTAAAGAAAAAATGAAAGGAAAAAACGTCTTGCACATCTTTATTAATGGTTTTTACGAGCTATCATCTGGCAAAGATTCTTCTTTATTAGAAAAGCGATTTTCCATGCGCTTGTTTCGAAAAATTAGAATAATGGAATAGAATATCCATTAAAAAGTTTTAATGGAGAAAGAATAGTGGCATAGATTTATAATTTACAAAATTTATTTTAAACTGCAATTTTTTTATATTTCACATAAATCTCATTATATAATTATGTTGTAATTTTTCTAAAATAACAAAAAATACAACAATATATGTAATACATAAAGTATAATTCTGATGTTTTCCGTATTCAAAAGAAACACAGTTCTTAAAATCCTCAATCCTGCTTTAAAACCACAATAAGTTTCTCACAGAAGCACACAGTAATATTTAAAAGTAATTTATGTGAAAGACTACGTAACCCGCTGCGTAATCAGCAGATTTAATGATCTATCACTTCCGTTCGGCGCAAAGCGAATATTTGCGTGAGTGTAAGTTACTTAGCTCGGTTTTTTCGATTAATAAACTTAATATTAACAGTGATACATACATCGTACATCGAAGTCGCGTGTATTACGGCGCGCGTCGACCTCGTCCAAATGCCAATGCTGTATCTGCCTTTCGTGAAAGTTATTCTGTCGATGGCAGTCGCGGACCGTGCACGTTTATTCGACGTAGTGTAACAAAATGTGGCGGAATCGTCGTAGAACGAGAGGCAAGTAACGTAATGACGTGGAAAATCGCGTATCCTTTGACATTATCGCGCGACCGTGTCATAAAGTCGCTAGTAAAGACAGCTGACTAGCAGAAAAAATCGAAAATTTCGTCCTGAAATGTGGTCCGTAAATAATGACACATTTCGAGAAGCAATCCTCCGATATTTCTATTTGTCAAAGTGAAATTTTGCGAGTAGTGTTAGACAATGAGAAGTGAGAATTGACAATATGTGTGCAACAATTAATAAATATCATTATACTTATTTCCTCGCGTAAAATTTTAATAACTCAGTTTTATTGGTTGAAGAAGTTATATATTTGTTTCTTTATCGAAGAAATGCTTTCCAGGATTAAAAAGATGGATGGAAGAAGAGGGTACTATGAAGAACACTCTCGTCACCGCAGTGGCGGAAGTGATTGGTACATTCATCTTGGTGTTTGTGGGATGTATGGGCTGTGTAAGCGGTCTAGATATCGTGCCTACTTATCTACAGACGACGCTAAACTTCGGTTTAGCGGTTATGGTTGTGATCCAGGTCAGTAGGTAATCGGAAATCTTCGGTTAACACACGACTGATCGCTCAATATATTATTATCTAATCTTCGCGTGCATTTAAAAATATGAGCTCACAACTTTATGTAATATCGAGCATACCTCGCACACGCGCGCGTCTCTCTTTTAACATTTCTTCCTTAAGAATTACATTCCCGCGATTACATTCCATTTATCCACGTTATTATAGTTATCTATTATATCCCATTTCTGCATGTATAGTATAAAATTGCACGTTTAATATGTCATAGAATTTCATGTTTTAATGAAATAAAATGGCACGTCTTTCTTTCATCGTATTGTATCGTTGAAACCCATTGAATCCATGACATCCAAATTTGTTGAAAGTAAAAAGCTTAAATTTTAAAGATATTCGAAATAAACAACACTAATTATGTACGATAAACCCATCCATCTACCACGATATTTCTGTGCGTGTAATTTTCGGTAATTAAACACTAAAGCACGAATCGATTCAAATTATTATAATTTCGACGCGATCGTATGCAGAGACGGAAAGAGAAAAGTATGTAAACAGATAGATTTATTTTTATAACTAATTCATAATAATGAAAAAGCGATAATTGACGCACAGTATATTTTCCCATAGCATGAAAAATTAAACTCATCAATATTAATCTTGTTATACATGCTTCTGATTAAGATCTTCCCTCTCTCTCTCTCTCTCTCTCTCTCTCTCTCTCTCTCTCTCTCTATCGTGGATTTATTTATTATATATATCCAAGTATTTTGCAATATTGCATACTACAAGCGCGTTTTATCTCCTTTATACTCTTTATATGCCGCCTTTCGCTCGTATTCGCAAACAGGGTTATGGCAAAACGTGGCGATATCCGTTCCGCGGTTCGTTAGCGAGTACTCGAATTTTTCTAATGCATAAAGCACATATTTCATTAGCTTTTATTCACCTCGCTTCATAATTTGTATACGGTAATTTGGAATTTATTGCATGTAATGTGTTTTTTAATAAAGCAACATTAAAGTTAGCATGTTATCGATGATTATAAATATTTTCTCTTTGATTTTCCGTTTTCACAGTGTATCGGTCACATCAGTCAGGCTCATATTAATCCAGCAATCACAGTGGGATCTGTCGTTTTGGGGAAAAAAACTATTCCCGAGGCCGTAGTATACATTGTGTCTCAGTCGATAGGTGGTGTTCTGGGGTTCGGAATGATAAAGGTAAGTATAAAAAAATTATATATTCATTTTTATATTTTTTTTCACTAAATAATATTGCAATTAATTACATAAAAATAAAAAAAAAAATAAAAATATCAATCCATCTAATAATCATCATAAAAATTACGCAAGATTGAAGAAAATTATTATTTCGTAAAAAATGTACATATATATATATATATATATATATATATATATATATATATGTATGTATGTATGTATGTATGTATAATTATTTCGTTACTCTTACAATTATTTTTTGTTTCAAACAATAGAAAAATTATATGTATTAAAAAATTGGCAATAAAAAAATATTAATCTTTATAAAATTTATAATACATGTATAAAACAAATATCATTTTTCCTAAATAGATAAATTAATATTTAAAAACCATATATAAAATGTTCTGTATTTTTTAAGTGATTTGGTTTTTCATTTACGAATAAAATTAATAGAATGGCGTAATAATTATAAACGCGTGAAATAAAACTGGATGATCGCCGTGTTTAAATATAGAAATGATACAAAGATACTTTCTAATTTTGTTGAGACACACAACACGTGATGACCTTCATATCTGTCGTCTATTTTATCGTATCTATTTTAAGCCATACACCACTGGAACGATACGCACAAAATGTGGATTTTATTAAAGAATTAATTAACGCGTTTCTCACTTCGATGATATCTTAATGAACGAAAAATTAAGCAAAACAGATACATTGACGATATTTATGGAGTAATAGAGTAAGGAACAGAAAGAGACAGAAATAATTCGAGAAATCTTTCCGGCTGGCTTATATCAACGCGCAGCAAAATGCAGGGGTCACAACCTTTGTTTAATCAGCAATTCAGTACACGTGTTACTCGATTAATATTTCATGTTTTCGTAATATAATCAGAAAAAAGTCTTACTGTTGCGGTATTTCTGCGTCCTTCGCAGTGACACGTTGACGTGGCAATCCCGATAAGAAGCTAACGAAATAAATAGTATCAATTGCTCCTTTTTCCTATAAATAAAAAAAAATGCATTCTTCAGAGTTCATCGATCGCGGAAAATATAGAACGAATATATTCATTATGGAAATACTCGCATAAAAAAAAAATAAAACTAATAACCCTGGTAAGACCCAAGAGCAAAACTGTTTTAATATAACAGTATCAGGCAAAAGAATATTGCATAAATAATACTTCGTACATATTTCATATTTTTAAACCGTGCTTTTGTGAACGTTTTCTTTTTTTTCTTTTTTTTTTCCTTTTTTTTTTTTTTTTTTTGCTGTGATGGTTATTCAATCAGCGATTTGTAAGTCTCTATTACAAACAAATATTCTCATAAACAATATTCAGTTTTATTTCAATTATACGCACGTTTTTGGTACGATAATGTATGAATATAAGAATCGACATCTGTTAATAATGCAGCTTTTGCTTTTGATCCGGAATAAACTTCTGCTTTACTTTATCCACAATAAAATCCTTTATTTTATTTTATAATAAACTAAAAAAAAATTTCGAAACACGATAATTTTAATCACATTGCAGAAAAAAGCGTTTGCAAATGTTGTCTCAATTAATTTTGACTCAATGTTCCGTGCAGGCGTTGACACCGCATAATCGCTTGACAGCCGGTACTGTCGAAGAGTCGAATAAACTTTGCGTGACTGATTTGCACGCTGAATTGACCATAATCCAGGGTCTGATCCTCGAGGCAATCGCTACCTCCCTGCTGATGCTGGTATTCTGTGCCATAATGGATCCGAGAAACGAGAAGAACTCGGACTCGATACCGTTAAGATTCGGCCTCACGGTCGCCGTGGTGGCGACCGTATTCGGACCCTACACCGGTGGTAGCATGAACCCGGCGAGATCATTGGGGCCCGCAGTGTGGAACAATGCATGGTCGCATCATTGGGTCTATTGGTTCGGTCCGATCGGCGGAGCCCTAATTTCCTCATTCATGTATAGAACAATCTTCGGCGTACCCGCAAAGATTGCCGAAGATGAAGAGCCAACCGCCGAAGCAGTTGCACTTAACAGCGTAGATGCCCATAAAAGCGAGGTAAGATGATCTAAGACAACATGTTATTTCGATTTCGTCTTTCACGTTCTTTCGTCTTTAAGATAATTAAATCATGTGATAAACTGTAAAAACATGCGATAATTGTACTATTATTTAAAATGTTATATGTAATTAATTTTTTTAAGATCAAAAAGCGCTCTCTTTGTAAATTAATTCAAATAACATTCAAAGAGAACATTTCATTAAATATTGTTAAAATATATTTCACGACAAAGTGCAATATATTTTTATTAATGCCATAAATATTACAAAGAAGTAATTAATTCGTTAAATTGCATTTTTTATTAATTTACGATTGTTGTGATTTTTTACGCGAGAAATTGTTTGCGCATATTTATTAACAGTGATCAACTGTTGCAATTAAAAAAAATGTATTTTAATATAAAAGAACTGTCTCTCCGATATTTATATCGAAAAAATTAACTAGCAAACATCAATTGGCAAATCTTGTTTCTTAATATATATAATTTAACATTATATAAGGATGAAAATTACAAAATGCGTGCGAATCTCTCGCATAAGAGGAATTACTCCCGTTTCAGCATTCTCGTTAACGACGTTTCGGCGAAATTAACGGCCATCTTTGTACGATTTTTAACGACCCTTTAAAATATGGGAGGGACGAGGCTCACGTGACTTTATCATATAAACGCCATACTCGCCATGCATCAGAGTTCTTCGCATGACGCGGATTATCTTATAAGGGCCAGCCGTAAAGGTCGACGATAAATCGCTAGATGAGCAAGGAAGTTCAGTAAAACTAGTTTTACGAAACGTTACTGGATTTAACATTGTCGGTTTACCCCGATTGTTGCAAGCTTTAAAATGGATAAGAAATAAAGTCGTCCCGACGATATTGCATCTTATTCTATACGTATCTCTCCTTATTTCACTATCATCACAGAATCTGAAAGCTCTCTCAATAAAAGCAATTTAATTTGGAGCGCAGTAAAAATTCATTCTAAGTATTATCTACGATGAGAGCGCGAGAATATTAAGACAATTCTTAAAAAGTCTGCGTAAAGCTTTGCGTTTTTTATCTCTTCGCAGTATTTAAAGAATTGTCATGTTTTAAACAACGCATGTTGAAATATTTTTTTAATTTTTATGCAAAAATTGTCTGCGAAAAATATTGAGAGATCTGAGAGAAAATTAATTTTATCTACGTTGCAATTAAAAGCATAATTCTAATTTAAAACTCTTTCGAGAAATAATCTCCATTCGTTTCAATTAAAGTATAACGGTACATTATACTCGGCCAATATTAATTGTGAGATCGCTATTTATTAACCGCAGCGCATAGTGAAATAGTCGTTATTCAGACAATTCTGTGATTATTAACGATCCTCAAACGTCCTCATTTTCCCGCGGCATTTTCGGGCGCGAAACATATTTCCGCGATTCATTGATTTTCGATCCAGTTGCGACCGCGATTCGAAATGCGCGCTGAAATTAATTGATATTACCGCATTCCTCTTTCAGCAGGCCTAATTTCGATGGAGACAAACCCAACCAATGTGACAGGCGGTAAAAAGAAGCTAAAATTCGGTCGGCATTTTTTCAACACGAAGAAAACTTTCAAACATCTCTTGAGAAGACACATACTTTAAAACACGCAGACGATTCGATGACGAGTCGCTTCAAACAATCAGAATTATGAAAAGGGCTTCGGAGCTCATCGTCAATCAGAAGATGTACGGAATCTTCGAGATTATCATAGAATGACGTAGCTCCCATCATGTGCGTACATTCTCGTACCGCAAGTCACACCATTTCTCAGTGTTAGTTTTATAAAATCATTTAATTTTATCGAATCGCGTTTGTTATCATTATTGTTATTTTTTTTCAATAATCCAGTTTAAATTGAAATCGAATAAATAAGGCTTCCGCGTTCTTTTATCGAGTCTTAATATCTAATAAGTATGCTTGTCCGTGTTTAATCAGATATTTTAGATTTATCCTCTAACATCAAAACACTCGCGCGCGATGTGTGAAAGCATCTCGACGATAGAATCGTCGAGAGTGGACTCGTAATCTTACGATTAAATCTCAATTAATACGAAAGAAATTAATTTCGAATAAACCTGTTGTGTGCCACTTTCTCTCTGTAATATAGTGTATATTCGCTATAAAATATCGATTACCTCTACAAGTTTATTGTATGTATATACATATATTATGTCTTTTCTTCATCTGCTATACGTACGTAAGAGACAAGTACAAATTTACGATTCGATGAGAATATAAATGTGGCAAATAAATATTCAAAAATGTATACCTATTTACAAAAAAAAAAAAAAAAAAAAAAAAAAAAAAAAAAAAAAAACCTCCCACTTCACCCTTTCTGTGAAATCTTTTTTTTTTAGTTTGAAAGTGCATCAAATTTCACGAAATTTTATAGTGCCATATTTTCATTCTCTTTGATTCGCGCGTCTCTTGCATGGCAAATATATTGTAGTTATCGCAATCCGATTATACATAACAATACTCTTATTGCAATATTGCTTGATGAATTTTACTTTTACGTTCGTTTAGGCAGAGCCGTTTCGTACTGTTTGCGTTTGTTAGTCATCCGATTTCGCCGGAAGCGGAAATGTCGATTCCAAAGCGGCGAAAAAGCCGCGACCGATGACTCTTTACGTATCAATTTTTGTTACACGAATGTATACACTATCGTTATTTCTATAGTCACGCATATATATACTTGCTCCAAGCTATCGCTATAGCGGGAGAAACGTTTCGTTCGCTGGAAAAAAAGCTTTCAAACGAAAGAGGCAGCTTTCGAGCATTTGCAAACAAGTAACGTTTCATTATTTATAAATTTTATCAATAGACGCACAAATATACATGTAAAAAATATATATATAAAATGGCACAATCTCTCTCATTAATTATATGTCCATTCGTACACGTACCCGTTTTATTATACTTCCTGCAAAATTATCTGTTTGAATTATATAAAAAAAAAAAAGATCCGAAAAAATATCATCGAAGAATTAATATGTTGCACTTAATTTTTTTAAGTTTCTAGTTCTTAAATATAAAACCCGATCGTTATTCAATTAAAAGATTTTATATTTTTAGATAATTTCTAATGTTTAATTTGTTTAATTATTTAACTTGTTTAATAAATAATATTGTATATATTTACATATATATATATATTTTCATATACATATGTGTATGTAAAAAAAAAAAAACATTTCCATAATAAACATTATAATAAAATCTTGCATTTACGGAGAGTGCTTTTAATGTTTATAATATCTTTTCTCTACACTATTTTTAATTATCTCTTTTTAGTTTTATTTTAAACAAAATAAAATATACCATTAATATAAGCTGCTCTATATCCTGCTGTTACAATGGAGTTAAAAAAAAAAAACTAATAATCCTCGCATGTGCATTTTAATTGAGTTTTATGCTCGTAGCGCGATAAATGAAAACGCGTAAATAAAAATAACTTTGATTGAGAAGAATTGAGCGAGTGTCATCGAAAAAAATATGACGTACGTAAAAAGTGTAACTTTTTGATTTTCCCCTTTGCCGCAGGCTGTCTGATGCGCCGTCAAAATTTTGTAACTCGTTCGCGAATATCTACGCTGCCAGTCCCGATCGCGTCAGGATACAAACACTTCATCAATTTGTCCGAAACGATAAAAAAAAATATGACAGAGACTAAAACAGCGTCATCTCTCTTTTTTTTGTACGTTTTAATCGCTACATCGTTAATCGGCCATCGATTGCAGGACTATTCGTCCTGTAATATGAGCACATGTAATATTACGTTTAAATTATAGTCGCCTAACAAATGATATGTAATTGTCTCTGAATATGCGTGCCATTAATACCGGCCTTTGACTGTGACACGTGGCAGCGTGTATTGTGGAAATTTCAACAAGAATATAAAATATTCATAATATTTTTCTGTTCCTCTCGCAATAATATATATTCTCTCTATCTTTATAAGCTGCAATAAACCGTTATCATAGCTGTATACAAATTCACGTATTTTAATAGACAAGTGAAAATAAGATTTCGTAAATATTATATGCACGTAAATGCTCGCATTAGGAATAATTAATTTTTTTCTTCGCTGCTTATTTTTGTACACATTTATCATTTCTCAAGCAACAAAATGTAAAGAAGATAACGTAAAACTGTACAGAATGCACAAGTTATACTTTTCGCGTCTATTATTTCTTTTTAAAGAAACTATATACTGGGTCAGCTGAATGAATCATCGCTACGAGTTAAAAAAAAAATAAAAAAAAAAAAAAGAAATATCGACGGATCTCGTGGAAGAAATTGATTTGGGCGCAAAAAGGGGCGTGTTACCACAGTGGTAATGGTGACGCGTCCCGAATAACTTTTCAACTCTCTCCCATTCACCACGTTCTGCGTTTGCAACGTGTCGCCTGGCGCACCAGCCGTTCGTGACTACCTCGTACTCGGGGTTTGCTGCAATACAGGCGCATCTGTCAGGTGCCTTTCCCTCCCTCACTCGCCCCTTCATCCGCGGATATTGGAAACCGGGATATGCCGCTGCATTTTCGCAACGTGTTCTAACAATGCTCGAGAAATTTTTCGTAAGAATTATCCAAAGACGCAGAAAAAAAGTTACGGTGCAATGCCGTTTCATAAAAATATCATGCCACGTTGACGGACGGATATTTCATATTCAATTAAACGCGGTATATTAACTATCCAGATAAATGAATAAAACAACAAGATGGCACTCTTACCCGAATATACTCGTATATAGGGTGTCCATTTCGCGAGATTATTCGTAATGATATTTTTATGGTTAGTAATATTTTCTGAATGATTTTCTGATTAAAAATTAAGAAAAAAAATATTCGAAAATTAGGTTTGAAAAATACACAACATAAAAAATCTTATTCATTATTAAATTTAATTATATAATTTTATTTTATACTATACAAATTTTAACTCTTTAAGCAAACTAAAAATTGATAATATTGTTAAGTAATAAAAATTTAATTTTTCGTAATTTTATTTTTAGTCAAAGAGGAATACGAGCAAATGCAATTCCAAATGTAGCAAACACCCTGTATATATAATATCACATTTTGTGCAAGTGGGTCTCGCGAGAACGATAACTCTTAACGTAATGCAAAATTAGACAAGAATAGGGGCTGGTTTAAGCAAAAATATAAGAGCGGTCTGGGAAAAAATATATAAAACGCGATAAAAGAATTCAAGACCAAATAAAAAAAAAAAAAAAAAGAAAACAAGAAGAGATTGCTCGCGCGAGAAAAACTACATCCGAATGTCACTACACGTCTCGCACGCGTTCGGGACATATTTTTCCTTTACGGAAAAGAAAAGTTATATTTCCGTATGATTTACATGCCGGGCGGTAGGTCGCTCGTTAATAATTCAATTTTCAATCTGGTCTTAATGCTCGCCGGGCTTTCCCCAACTTCCATCCCCTTTCCTCTATTCTCGTCTCTCTCTCTCCCCCTAGCTCTCTTTATTTTACGTTTTCGTGCCATCGTCGTCGTTTTCGCCCAGCGCGTTTTTTTCTTTCTCCTTTTGTCTTTTTTATTCTTTTCTTTTTATTCGTCGGCACTTATTCCGCCATGTCGACGTCCAGATAAGGACGAAATAAGTACGGCGAGCGTGAATAAATTTTTATATCGCTGTCCAAATCTGCTTTGTACTATTCGCATTTGCGCGTCTTGTAATCAAAAGCAATGGAATTTGATAAAGAGAAAGAAAAGAGAACGAATAAATATCTCTTATTAAAAAATTAATGAAAATTTCATCGTCCAGACGCGAGGACGAAAATATCTGCCACAACAACAAGAAGCAAAGAGACGTTCAAGGTCGAACTGCGAGAATTAAGCGGTCGAGGTTGGTGCTAATTAAAGCATGGTTCGGCGTTTTCGCATGGGATTGGTTGATTGGAAATTAACTATAAGCAAAGTTCCACATCTCCTACATGTTATTATAGCCTAATATCCAAATAAATCGCCAACCGATGCATTACGATCTATAAACGCTCGAATAAGTTCTCACTGAATACTGTCGCAATATCTCGTATAATTATTTAATTAAAAATTTTGGTATTAAATAACTCGTATAAATGAAAAATTGTATTAATTGTTGCAGAACAAAGATATACGTAAAAGAAAAAATTATTTTTTAAAAATAAAAAGAAAAAAAAGTTTTGTGTAAAAAAATCTTTTCCTATATATTACATTTCCTTTTTTTCTAAAGTTATTACAAACATAATTTTGATTATTATATTTCTTTAAATTTGGCAAAGTTTCTTTCTAGAGGAGAAAAGTAATTTAAAAAATTAATAATAAAAACAAAAATAGTAATTAATGTATGTATAATAAAGAAATAATAATTTTCTAGAAGCATACACTTATAAAAAATACATGTTTCTTACTTATATTTCGTAAACATATTCTTTCTGCAATTATTCAAGTCTTCAATCATGATTCCGTTTAATTTAATCCTAAGATTCTTTGAGACTCATTAAAGTCTTGTTTCGTCCACGATATTCTTTAGTTAAAATTTATTATCTTTCTAATTAATCTTCTCTCTCGAAGGAATCTGAAATAACTTTGCTTGAAACAGTATATAAATTAAATTTTTCAAAATTATTTTTATAAATTATTTTTATTTCATTAGTTTTGCAAACTTTATTAAAAGACTATAGATCAGAAAATAATTTATGCATAACCGTAAACTTCTTCGCTTTATTCGCATTTAGTTCAATGTTACGATTTGCTAGTATTGCAGATATAATAAAAATATTGGTAACATCGCAATAATTCTAGAGAAAAACATAAAGATGTCTTAATTACTTATCTTTGTAATTATCGAAATAAAAACTTTGCGAGTAAATGATCCAATAAACTCGTCAATGTTCTCGTAAACTTTGCTATAAAACTAAACGGCAGCAGCCTCGGGCGGCGCGTACATTACATTCCTTTAATCCGTTTACTTGTTCCACTTTTCCTAAGTAATGCAGTTTCATAATTATGCGATGTGTATACGAACTTCAAGAGCACGTGCAAAAGTATATTGCACGCGCCTGAGATCACCATCACCTCGTAATTTATATGATTATTATATGATTAGAATCTTTTTTTCGACGAAATTGCGTTTCATATTTATTGTATTTTTGTGTGTGTGTGTGTGATTTTAAGAAGATGTTATAATATCTACATATGATGCCATTTAGTGTTTTTTTCATTCAGAATTCTAATGAAACATACGAAAAATATATGGTAAAAAATATATATTTTGTAATAAACTTCTAAATTAATGTATGAGGAAGAAACATACTTATTAAAATCTTTAATAGAGCAAAAATTTTAAAAAGTTAATTATATTATATAATGTAATTGTATATTTTTTTGTATCGAAAGCATAAAATTTTTTTAAATATTTCAACTGGTCATGTTGATCACGTGTTTAGTCGTCACACTTGAAAATTGGCAAATATAGTTTCAATCACAGCACACGAAACAACTTTTTGAAACCTAATTCGCGTGTAAATCGTTATAAATCGTTTTTTAAAAATCGAATTAAAAAAATTATCATATGCGCGATATTTAATTTTTTAATGTTTTTAAGACAGCATTTTACTCCTTGAAACAGAAAAGTAAATCAGGAAACTTCTTCCTAAAATAAAGATTCGAAGTATTTTCTTCTTCAACCCTGATCCTTTAAAGATCAATCAACGAATAATCAAGGAAACTCTGACATTTCTTGAGCAAGATTTATTACGCAAACTTTCTCAAAAGCCTTTAATAGAAATAAAATCTAGAGAGTTGAGTGGAGGATCAATACGGACAGAGATCACGAGGGTTAACCGACAGGAAACGATCGCGTGCAGAGTAGCTCGCCGCGAAAGGAAAAACATATTGTTCCTCGAATGCAATGCGGTATCGATTTCATTTTCCGTCTCAAGGACAAATCGCGGTGATTTTAAAGGCCGACCTACCGCAGTCGCGGATGTACATGCTGGCCCGTGAAACACGGATAAAAAATTTGTATATTCCGGTTATATACTTTGTCCAGTGCGCAAACTCGACCAGTCGTTCGACTCGGTGGTCTGTCCCCCTCCCCTCCCTCCCTCTCGCTCCGCGATATTCCACAGCCCTACCCTTCCCCGCTATCACGAACCTAACCTAACCGAGAACAGGTCCGACCTAACAGCGGGTGTCCTTAGAAAAGCCGAGTAATAACTGCATCAAGATATACCGTGAAACATAAAGTTAATTAGGCCAGGGATTATATACATATAACGGAAATTTTTACATGCAACAAGAAATTAAATATAAGAAAAAAAAAATATATATATAATGAAATATATATTATAAAATATATATTTATATAAGAAATAAATATGTCTATTAAATATATAAATTGAAAGTTTTTTGTATTTGTAAATGAATTCTTCTTAACATTTGCGAAAGAAGAAAATATTGAAAATATTATATTTCACAATGTTTGTCTAGAGAGAATCGTATCTAATAATGCTTTATAATATTATTAGAATGAAGAAATTCCGTTAAATATATGTATATCGCACAAAATACATGCCTAGTATATTTCGCATGTATTTGACATTTGAAAATCTTGACGAGAGCGGATTAACGTCGAGGGAAGAGAACATTCGAGTACTCCAGTCAGTGATAAGAGAGAAATCGTACTTACCGATGAAGCGTGGTGTCTCGGAATCCGCGGTGGCTGCTTACGGTACTGGGAAGCATCCCTCTCGCAGGCCATGGCGCCGTTTCGGCATCTCTCTCCATCGTGCGTCGTAAGGTCTTCGGGGCTTTCCTTTCTCTCTCTCTCTCTCTCTCTCACTCGGCGCTGTCGACCCTCGCTCGAATCCCTTCTCCGTCGGCCAAACTCCTCTCCCTCTTTCTCCATCTCGCTCTCGTTGTTCCACCTTGCGTCGTCGGATGGTGGGGTATGGATGAACGCGGTCGGACGACAGTCCTTCCGCGGATTGCGGAGGTCGTGGCATCGTTCGATGTCTCGTGCGCACCGACACGTCACTCGTCGTATCCTCTCGATATGCCACGATATCCTATCGTAGAGTATCGCGATGTATGAGTCGAGAGAGACGCGGTGAACGCGAGCCTCGCGTGGCTCGTCCGTAACGTATACTTACTAGAAAGAGACAGAGCGATTGGGAGAGGGACGCAGAAGCAGGGCAGGAACGGAGAGCTCGCTTCCCATCCTTCGGCGACGTCACCTGTCGTATCGTATCGCGTGGCGAGAGTACTCTCGTGTCACGTAAACTATATATGATACGTATGAATGTACGTAAGCGTACTTTGCTTCGTCCTCCTTCTCAACTTCAACGTCTCAACAGCGTCACCGCTCGTCTCATCGCGCATTGTTGTCTTTCTCCCTCCCTCGCGCCCTCGGAATTCCATCGCGGTGTGGACGCGACGCGAGAGATGTAAACACGAACGCGAAATCCCGCGAATGAATGTACTCGATTAACGATCGAAGTGAACGAGACACTTTCGCCGAGGCGCGCGATGTACGTACTTTCGAATCTTAACGACTAATGTACAAATTTTAGACGCTCGCGGTTGGCATACATGCATCACGTGACGCGTGACGTACTTGAACTTCGACGAATTTCAAGAAGGATGCGTGCCTTTCGTGCAGCCTCGAATCTCTTCGAATGTTACGAGGGAAATCCGGCGGAATCCTAAGTGTGTGTTCAGTAATCCCAATTTATAATCGAAGAATCGCAAAGAGCCTTGTCTCTCGAAAGACTATCGCGTAGAAATGAGACAATTTTAACGAATATTACTCGCATATTACTCTGTTAAATATTTCGATCGCCAGGACTTTTCTTCCGCGAAGAACACGTCGCGAGAGAGTAATATTTGTCCATCTGTCACGTCGTACAGTAGCGTAGCGAAGGAACTGTCAGTGCAAGAAAACGAATTTACGATACATTCGCGATTTTTCGATACAGACGAGAGAGAGAGAGAGAGAGAGAGAGAGAGAGAGAGAGAGAGAAAATAAATTTCCACTTTGATTTTGAATTATGTGCGGTGTGAGATGAGGCGCGATGCGAAGTGAGTAGCGCGCGCGGGGGGGAGAAAAAGGCGGCGACCAATCAGCGAAGTTGGGGGGGGGCGCGTGACGCGCGCAAAAATTTCGACTACGTGCTCCCTTCTCTCGTCTCGACTCTCAACGACCTTCATACCGCGACGAGTCGTTGGACCGCGAGTGTCGGTGTCTCCTCGGAAAGGTAAATCGCGCGCGCGTCTCGGAAAGGATTGTCGCGTCGAATATCGAAACTGGTGACGCGAAAGAGTGCGGCCGTGAGTGATCTTGTACCATGGGACTTACGACTGTATCGTGCTAGGATTCAGCGATCATCGTACGTGATCCTTGAGAATTTCGCGGACACCTGTGGACACTTGCTGCGGAGTTACCATGGCGACCGGTGAGTACGAAAATAACAACGGCGATGGCAAAAAGGGCTGTAGTCGCGAAAAACAAGAGCTAATTCTTGCTCGAAGATCGTATGATATTTCCTAAAATATTTATATATGATGTAAAATTTATAGTATTTCCAGATGCGATCGCTAATCTCATAACATAATAAAAATATATATCTCGTAACACGCAAAGATCGTTACGTATGTAGTATGTCCTGAAGTTGCAAATTCAAAACGATGCCTTTATGTGTTAATGTGACCGAATTTGCAGCGTATTTAAATTATTATTAATTTTGTAATTATGTATATATTAGTCATTTCTATATAATAATAATATATGCAGTTAATTGGCACATTAAATATTAATGATAATAATATTCGCGATAATTTTAAGTGATTTGCGTAATATATTCTGTTGCAATAAATTTTTAATCGAAAAATTTTAAAGTCAAAGATTTGAAAAAATTTAGCAAGTAAACTGTTTTCTTTTCAAGTATATCGGCGAATGTTATATAAACGCAAAAAATTCGAAAAATACATAAATAACGCGTAAACATTACATGAAATAATATTTATTTAATTTGGGAAAGAATTTTTTTTACTTCTTTTCTTCATCTTAACAATTACTCCTAATAAGTACAGTTTTTTTTTCTCAACATAAAGATTTCAAAGAACTTTTTAAAAATTAACGATTACAGCCTTTTAATACCAAGTCCTTACTTTTAATAATTTGATACACGATATTGAACGACAGTCGTTTTGCACGTAACCTTGTATATATATTTTTGTAAATGTCATGTACATTCTAAATACGACCTTGACCTTCACAAAGAATCGAATCGGGCACAAACAGTCATATTTATTTTAGTTTTATTATCTTTTAAAACGGGAAAAAATCTACGAACAAAGTTTTATTTTTCTCTATTTAACATTTTTATAATCTCGAATATGTTTGCGCCAAATGACAATTTGTGACAAAAAGACGTGCAAAACGAGTCTCGTATAGCGAAAAGAATTTGTGGCACGAATATATGATTTATGCATAAAATCTCGTCATTTTATCTCGAATCAATGATGCTAAGAAGTTTGTCTCGCACTTCCTTCCGGTCGGTGACTCCTTTCTCTTCCTTCTTATGTTAGAGTTGCTACTGAAGTTGCTGATTGCAACACGCGAACTTTACGTTGTCTACTCCCCTCATCAAAAATGTATAAACTGCACGAGTAAAGTTTCGTTAAGCAGAATAGCAAACTATCGCCACTTTTATGCAAACGAAATCTCAGAAATAGCCGGAAATTGCAAGGGACAAACCGTTGAAAAAATTTTTCATTTTACTTTTATATATACTTGATGTATATTAAATGTCATATAGCGAAAAGAATTCGTGTCACAAATATATTTATTCATAAATCTCGCCATTTTACCTCGAATCAATCGTAATAATTTCGGCTGGTAAATACGTCATTAAATTATTAATAACACTGCGCGGAGCGCGCAGATGACAAGTAGATTTTTTTCGAATAAATTTCTGTTAATGACATTAATGATGCATAATATTGCCTACATATTAATTTACGATATTAGATTAATTTAAAAAAGACATAGTAGTTAATTGAGCAGACAAATAACGTGTTTTTTTTTTTTTTTTTTTTTTTTTTAATTACGAGATTTAAAAGCTTTAAATTTAGCTAGTCAAGTCTAATTAAAATTAAAAGTATTAATGATATTCGCGTTTCTTGAGATTAATCTCGGATGTGAAATTCCGATCTTGCATACACGCCAAGCTTTCTCAGCTTTCTCGTTCGCTTTTGCTTAATGTTTACGCGAAAAGTTACGAGACTTCATCGATTTATTCGCGCGCTTTTAGTGGATTCTTTTTACCGTTTCATTCGCATGCTGCAGCTGGAAAGTTTCGCCGCTACAGGCCAAACCTTTCGTTTCAGTTAATGGTCGCGTGTCTTCGATGAAAAGTGGAACGAACTAGCGTTTTATCACCTGTCCCGTTTCAAGGTCGTAATCGTTTTTTCTCCTTCGCAGACGTAAGACATTGATTATTGGCTCGGTTAAAAATTAATACCCTAAATACAAGAGACATATCTAGAAATTGTGCGTTTGTTTAAAGATTATATTAATTACGAATTGTATATTAATTTTTCAAAGAACGCTATTTTTTTTTTTCCACACTTATCATTAGACGTAAAAATACATATAAAAATACGCGAACAGCTTCAAGGACCTTCGATCTTATTTTTTGTCGGCATTGTCGCTTACAGTTCGCACTCTGCGCCAATGCCTTTATAGATTATCGCGTTAAGGATTGTTTTCCAAGAAGAATTATTACGCATTCCGCACTATCCGCAAACTCATCTGTTTTCGCATTGAATTCTATGATGTAACGCTTATATTCCGCTTATATTAAATGCAACAAAGATATACTCAACACATCCATTATACGAAATATTATGCTTTATATTGCCGGAGATAATTGCATTCTGAAAACAAACGCGTACTAAAATATTTTTCATCAATGAATTTGATAAAAAAATCGATAAAATCGATACCTATTTATGTAATATTATAAAATAATTAAAACACACAATGGCAACTGTATATGTGTGTATTATAATTATTGTATTGGTAAATTGTTCAACATCTACCTCGATATTACAATCAATTCATTTCTGATCGTATATTTTTTATCGGTTTTTATTTATTCCACATCGTATGTTAAAAAAAAAGATAACAGTTACAATCGAAGAAAAGATTTGAATGAGACGAATCACGAATGGAATCTAGAAAAATTAAAAATGTGAATTAATAAAATATATCGAGTTTATATTATTTTTACAGATATTGATATTATAATAATTTATATAATGATATTGTATAGAATATGAAACAGTCGTTTCTCTTATATGATAAGTGTGTAAATTTTACATTTTTTTTTTTTTTTTTTTTTTTAATTGATTTGAGACACTTTTCCTCTCAAGATGTTACGATAAACTTTATGAAAGATTGCAGCAAACCGATATATTCTAGGCACTTTGCGATCTTTCGCAACTCGTTTTTCTTTTCTCTCTCGTCAACATTCTAGTCGTTCGTAATCGAAAACCTTTCGACTCGTTTTCGGCGAATCGAATAGTTTCTCTCGGCCAAAGTCTGCGCGGAAGCTCGTTTCGATATTTTCGAGGATTAGCTGCAGTCGGCGGAATTTTACTCGCTCGGCTAAAATACCAGGAACAAGCTCCTTGCCTCCTTATGCAACACGCTCTATCCGATTCTCTTGCGCCGAACTCAGCAGTTTTAACTCTCGTCGCGCGAAATATCTCGCCGTGAATTCCTCCGTTTTATTGGAAGCGCGAGGAATTTTATTCGCGACGACTCGCATATCGGGAGTTGGACGTTGGTGGCATCGCTGAAAATAGAGGAAATATAATTTATATATCGTACTTTTGTATAGAATGATACATTTTCTTTTGAAGAGTTTTAAGAAATTAAACTTTAAAGAACGATGATATTTTTGTCTTGATTCATTTTAAACGGCTTTGAGAATTTGATTGGATTTTTAATCAAGAATTAATTGTTAGAATACTTAATATCTAATTATGAATGAAGTATGACAATAAAATTCTGACAATGAACCCGTTTTAAATTTAATACGAAAGATGCGCCACTTTTGATGTCTCCTCTATATTCGATGAATTCCTCGAGTCTCTCTCCAGTCTCCTTACAAAAGTTTCTACACTGTCGCATATTTTACTGCATATTTGGACGATGCGCCTGCATTTCTGTCGATACCCGTTTCCGTCGTATATCTCGCACGTTGTTAGACGTAGACGTGTTGGAATCCGGTGTGACATTCGAGTATTCTACTATCCATTTCTTCGCACCAGCTAGGATATCTTCCCTCGACAGGTGGCATCCTCTAAAAGTACTTGCATCATGAATCTGTAAAATGACGCGCTTTTACCGACTTTTTAATGATATCATGCCCGTGACAGCAGCTGTGCCTAATTACAAAAGATTTATGCGATGCAATTAAATTAATTATCTTGGAATACTGATATTTCCTTGATGATAAATATTATCGCTGATTTAATTATGGTTTAATTAAGGTTTATTTATTATATGATTATTTATTGATTTTAAATATTTCCAATATAAAAATTTATAATTATTTATATTTTAATTGTTATAAATATAATATAAATATAATATACAAATTAAATTTCCTATAAATTAAATAAAAAATTTCAAATTTAGAAAAGACATTCGTATAATTTTATATTTGTTTAAATAATCAAAATTTTATTTGTTTTCTTAAAATACTATTATTTTGTGTATTATTTGTTTTGAATAAGCGATTCGATTCTTCTAAAATGGAAAGGGGAAACGGGATCTCTTTAATACCATTCCGCGTCATTTGTTTTATGAATCCGTTTACACGGATATGTATATACGCGTTCGTTTAAAAACTGGTTTCCTAAACACATCCACAGTGAGCGAAAGAGAGAAGGAAAGATGATAAGAACTAGTCATTGCGTATGGCTGTAAAAATTGAAGAAGTAGGATGAGAACAGAAAAGTGGAAGAAAGGGAAAAAGAATTAAAAGGTACCACGTGGGCGGGGTACGAGAGGAGACGGAACGAAGCGTAGTAAAAGTTAATGGTATATTCGTTTAATAACCATTAATCCAATTAGTGAGGATCACACGCGGTTTTGCGTCGTTGAAAACTGAAACTGACACGACGTATGTAGAGGACGGATTGGATGACAGAAAGAGAAAGAGAGAGAGAGAGAGAAAAAGAAAGGGGCTTCACGTTTCGCCGCTAACTTGCACGCACGTATTCAAAAGTCCGACCTCGAAACTATCTCGTTGGAAGGAAATTTGATGAGGCGAACCGATAATCGTTCCATGATTCTCCGTTCGTCGAATCGAAAGTTCGTTTCACCCGTTTATCCGTAGCGTGTGGAATATTCCTCGATACTTTGAACATGTAGAGTGAATAATAAAGTCGGTTGCCGATGTTTCCGGTGCTAAATTATGACTTGTCACACACACACACACATTATTATTAACTGGCTTGAGAAATGACAGCATTTAGAGTTTTTATTTTATCGGAGATTAACAAAACTATATATATATATATATATATATATATATATATATATATATGTGTGGGGGGGGGCACATGTACACACATCTTTGTTTAGAAAAAAGTAGAATTTGCAATTATAATTCTTGCTGAAACGAGCGTCGAGACGAGGATTTTGCAATTTTCTCTATACGCGAATAGGCCTCGTTTGTTTTCTTCAATTCTAAAGAGGACACGTCACTGCAAGCGACATTCAAATGGATATGCACGATCAGATAATTACATCGTTATCAAATTGGATTCATACGGCTTTAAGACTGCGTATCATTTAATATTAAATCACTTTATTTCCTCATCTTTTTTTCTATTTATGAGCGAAGAGAGAGTGAGAGATAAAAACTTAAACAAAGAATACGAATGAAAGAGTGCGTTTAAAAAACTGCTCGCGTTTATAATTGCCGAGTTACATCGTAATTAGTTTTACACAGCGAATCCGAAAAGCATGAGTTTTTCTACATTGTTGGAAATATTAGGAGCCTAGCTAAAGAAAGCATAGCAATTGTGTTTTAATTTAAATGCAACGATAAGAAGAAGGATTTTAGAATAATTAAAAATATTATTCTAAAATTTTATTTCACACAAGATGTAATTGTCTAATGCGATATCGAATCGTTGCAAATGTAATTTCTTAAAAAGAACATGGCTTCTAATTAAATTTAAAAGAAAATCCGTTTTATATAATTTTTTTTTCTAGAATAGAATAAAATTTGTTATTAAATTTATTATTTTTTAATCTTTGTGTTTTTCACCAAATTAATTTTTTTGTCTTAGACAATTTTTCATAATTGATAATCGATGCATTTAAATGGCCATTTAGATGCATTAACGCGATAACATAGATGATTGAAAAGAATTTGAACTGACGATTACATGCGTATTTACTTGCAACGCGATCGATAGTCCACGTTGGTTTATTTGCGAATTGTAGAACGTGGTACAGACTAAATCGAATCGTTTTGCGAATGTTTATCAAAGTTTTTATGTGCGCGATAACATGTTATACGTATAAACATAGCTTCGAGTATTTTGCTGTTCTGTTAAAATCATCGATACAATCCTTTTTACGGGATATGATAATCCAGTTTGTGATTGAAATCTGAAATTATTAAAAGTTAAAATACTATGATCCTTTTCTCATATACCGCGTGTCGAAATATCATTCGCTGGTATAGTGTGACTATAACGAGTGCTTTAACTCCACAATTTTAAAGATTAAAATGATCCCGTGTATACATTGCGTTGCACAGATTTTTTTTCGGATATATTATTTTATAGAGGCATATTTATATAATTTTTAAAAATTAAAAGATTTATTTTACACACATACATTTTTTTATTTCCGTATTTCTCTCTCTCTCTCTCTTTCTCTTTTTCTCTTCACCAGAGTATGATACGTATAATTTTTAAAGCATAAATCAAATTTTTTTATTAATCAGAAAATCAATTATTTTATATATGATACATACACATATACTTATTGTAAGTATTGTTTACGTATATATTATTTACTTTTGTAAGATTTCTAATGGCAGATATACAAGACATTATGTCGTCGAAATATGGCACGAATCACGCCCGTTGTACAACTTTATCGATTTCATTCGAAAATACCTGACCAACGCGTATATCACTATGAACCTGGCAGATTAATGTTTCCGCGCTCGTTACAGCAAACGTTTATATCTTTGTGTATGATTTACGGCATACGTTAGACATGGCATTAAATCGACTTACGATCCTAGCCGTGATAGTGAAACTTGTATGTAGTCTTGTCACATCGGAAAATGACAAGAAGAAATCAGACGCGAATAAAATGCAGTTTTCGACCTTTTGAATCATTTTTCTCGAAAGGAAGAATAAATCTGCTACAATTTTAATTTTTCAATATAAATCATTGAATAAAATGCATAGATAGAACTTTAGAATGTGTCTCATTAATTTTTCAATGCTTTGTCAAAAATATTATTTACGAATTTTTATGTATTATTTAAAACATCTTATTAGTATTAACGTTTGGAGATCACGTGGTTCTTATTTTTTATTCTGTAATGTTAATTTTTTTTCTTTTTTTAATTACATTAATCGACTCGCGATAAAAATTGCTCGAAACCGCTAGATACATTCCGGCGTCTTTGAAGAACGGAGAAAAAGGTATATTATAAAACTGAAGAGCAAGATCCTCTTTCTCTTTCTGCCTCTGTCGGTCTCTTTCACGCAGATATCATCGAGATATCGCCTAGCAACGAAAGCTGATAGCTTCCACTGAATCGATAGACGCCCTGTAATGCAATATATCGGATGGCACTCCTCGGCCTTCGGCCTATGCCCTGTCTCTCGCTTTCCCTTCCCTCCCCCTCCCTCCTCTTTCCCTTTCCATCCCTGTCTGTCCCTCGTTTCTCTCTATCGTGCGCTTTATGTACTCGCGAGAGTCCATGTACCCGTTGCCCTTGAGTAAATACATTTATTCCTCCTTTCCCTCTCTTGCCCCTTTTCCTGCCTTCCCGCTGCCATACACCCTCGCCGCGTCGTGTGTGTACGCATGCAAATTCGTACGCGACATGCGTTTGCCCGTGAGGCGTGAATCGAACGCAGGAAGTCAATCGTTGCAGCCGGCGGGGGCGGGCCCGTTCGCTTTGATCGTGGCCACGGTGAAATTTCTGTCTCAAATCTCGAATCGTCATTTATTTCCGCATCAAGATGATATTACAATGATATTTTTGGAAAACTTTAAAATAGGAAGGAAACGCGGCAAGAAGCGAAAAAGGAGTTAAATGAAAAATTCATGTCACGTCTGAAAAATGACGCATGCAGTTAAAAATTATTGATACGATACTTATATTAGCACCGTTTTCATTTGTATATTAACAGTCTTTATAGGATGGAAATATTTGCGAGGAATTAAATTTGAATCGCAATTGCGATCATTTTTTTTTCACATAGCTTTGCGTTTCAAATCTATTTTTTAATTTGAATATAAAAACATTTTATATTTGAATATAAAAACAATGTATTTTTGAATGCATGTCCATTCTATGCATTATATTTAATATATTATATAAAAGATAAAATATATAGATATATGAAATCAGATTTTGATGCAATTAATTAAATTAAAAATTTAGACTCAACCTTTTGTCATTATAACTTTTCGATCGAGACCAGGTGTCGTGAATTTTTCTATAAAGAAGTTTTCAAAGTAACGAGATATTGCGTTATTAGCAAGAACAAATATTGCACCAGAGGTGCCGTGGTACTGCGCGTGCAGGCGTACGGAATTTATTTTGATACAAAAAAAAAAAAAAAAGTGTTGATCGATTTTCCGGCGTTCGAAGTAGCCCGATGCAACGTGTACCGACGGACATTTCCGCGTTCGTGTGAGAAATTACGTTTTTTATCGCCCTGTTTCTCTGCGTGCGTTTAAGGAATGGAATTTCTCACTTACTTGAATATTCATCGTACACCGAAGAAATTTCATTAAGAATAGAGAGAAGTTCTCGAGTATAGCACACAATACTACAAGTTTCTTGCAATTATTATTCTCGATTAGAGAATCGCGTTTCAATATTTCCTAAGACAGACAAATAGGCTTTAGGTTCTCTCATCAAAGGAAAGAAAATAAAAAAAAAAAAAATTATTACAAATAAAAAATTTATAAAGACATACGTTGAACAGACATCGTTTGATTTCGTTCGCGCGATATTCGATGCGATTTACACGAGTTACGAAGCATAATATAATTCCATGGATTTATTCTATGTCACGTTCGTGTATCCCATGATTTTATGCATGGCAATGACACGTTCCGTCGCGTGTATCGGACGAGACATATTGTGCGAGAGTAGTTTGTGTTTAACCGCGGATCTTCGTAACGTAAAGGTCTGGCAAGTTTTATAAGGGATCCAGAAACTTGTATTTGTTCGTGCTACGGGTTTACCGATTGGATTATGATGATCCGAACTTGGAGAGCAGTATCTTAAGCCGTGAAAAGGGGAAAAGAAGGTTGCCAAAAATATATGAAATTTCGCGTCGTTATGAATGTTCATTTCTTCTCGTTAGATGGGATGTACCTTGCTATCTTTTCTTATTCACCTGAAAAATCGTATCGATTACGTGAGTGTAATATGTATGAAGCATCAGGACTAACAACGGAATAAGAATATTGAGTAAGGCATAAATGATTGAGAATTTTGATCAATAAATTTGGAAAGATATTAAAAGTTTAATTCTTCTGCTGGATAAAATTACATTTATAATGTAATTATAATCGGAAAACTATAAATATTTATAAATTTTAATCAAAAATTTTATTTCTTTAATTAATATTATAATAAAATTTGTAAATTCTTGGCCAGATATTTAATTTTTTTGCCGCGTAGCAGCATCACGTAACCATCTGAAGATGGTTTTATGGTGACAATGACCCGGCTTTAGAGGCACCATTTATGGATCTTTGACCGGTGAGTTTTGCTTTCTCCTCCTCTTTTTCTTTCTCTCTTTCTCTCGATGAAGCTCGAATGAGTTTGCTCGCGTTTCTTCCTCGCGTACGACTTATTAGGACATGCTTTTCCACGAACGGCTGATGCGGAATAGAAAGAAAAGAATACGGGAAAAGGCGCGCGGAATTTTGCAGCAAGAAATCTTTTTGCGCGGTGAGAGAGAAAACTTCTCACGATACGCTACACCGCTGAAAAAGGCGAGAAAATCAGTTTACCGGCCGTGCCTCGCCAGTAACGACTTATTTCATCAAGGCGGAAATTCGATAGCGCGAACAATATCGCGATACGGAAAGCGATATCGCTCTTTCTAATGATTAATTATCATTAGGCAGAGAGAAGAAATAATCTTATCCTCCTTTTGCTTCGGGCGATCATGCGATCTATGAAGTATTATATTTTAAAAGAACGTAATTAGTGCGCAACGAGCGAGTCTCTCGTAACACGCGCTGCATTTTGAAATTAAATTTTACACATATTATTCTTTTCTTGGATAAACGTAAAAGTTTCTTGCTCTTTCTTTGTAATGCAAAATTATTTCATCGCAGAAATGAAATAATTCTATCGACGGTATCGTTGCTGCAATTGTGCTCGTTATCGCGATATCTAAAGTTACATCTCTATAAAAAAACCTTGGCTGAATTTCAAATTTAACATACGAGGCTGAAATTGCGTGCGGTGGCGAATTAATGCGGATTGAACTTCGGTCCAATTTCATCTAGCAATAATCTTGCAAAAACGTTTTCGCCGTGCGATTTCCGATGTCATTGCGTATACGTATATGCGTACATATACGAGAAAGAAATTAGCAAATGAAGCGAGATTTAATCGCGACGACGCCGTAATTTTTTTCGGGTTTTGCTCGTAATTGTGGATGTATATAGTGATGGTAGGAATATGGAGGAATAAAATGAAATAAAGACTGTCAAAAATACAAAGAAAACTGCGACAAATTCCGCGCTCCCTTTTCTTTACATCGAATCTTTCGATGATATATTATTATTGTCGGACATTTTTTAATATGTAATTTGTATATGCATCGCAAGATAAATCTCTTGAAGAGAGAATAGAATATAAAAGAGATTTTTACGCGTTTCACATTATTATCTATCTCTTACAAAATAATATATGACGATAAAGTAGTGTAGTCTAAATTTCTAAGATTTATACGATGCTATATTTCTCTTGCATCTTGCTTAGATGAACGCGATATTTTTATATAAATGCATTGCATTAGTTTTCAAACAATTCTTGTTGTTCTTTTAAGAAAGAGCTCAAGTTTTATCATTTTTTTTTTCTATAAAAGAAAATTGATTAAGTTCTTCATGTTTGTTTTTTCTTTTATTTTTTATTTGCCACATACGAATTTTCATTTGGTGTAGTTTTAGCAAATCTTTGATATATGAGAGGTAATGTGAAATTTTGAATAGACTTTTTTTTTTATTTCGTTGACCGACCATCTTTGCGCACATCCTGATTCGATCGCGCGTTTCATTTTTTCAATCATTTATTTATATAGAGCAAAGTTTGCGTCGCGCAAATTTTTATCACAATGACTGCATTTACTCTCGAACGTACAGTCAAAACCTTCTACTTTCGTGGATTTATACCTCTGTTAGGAGGCTAGACGAATAGTGGCAATCTGGGAAAGAAGAAATTGTGATGGGCGGATCGGTGGCAACGACTTCTTGCTTTGCGGCAATCGTAGTTTAGTTTCGCACTTCTATTTCGCGATTTCTGATTTATTATAACATATAGCTCGCATATAAGGGATAGTATTTTCGGAATGGAGAAAAGTGAGATCGGAGAATAAGTACAGAATCTAGTGAGAGTCTCGTAATTTTTATCAATTATATATATAAAAGTTTAAAAAAATTTATAATTTATATATAATTTATTATTTATAATTTTATATTTTCTATTACTTTTCATAATACATATAAAATTGTATGTTTAATCTACAAAATATTTTTGAGAAATATGAGAAGTAATTTAAAAAATTACAGAAAATTATGAATATAATTTAGAAATGAGAACGCGAGAATGAAACTTTTTGCGATTATTTTTAAAATTGCTGCGAAAACAAATCTAGAGGATTATGCACAATTTTCGTCAGACGACGAGCGAGGATCTCGTTGACCTAGCTATTTCGTAATAGTAATCGTGATCATCAGGAAAGCCAAGTGGACCTTTTAATTCCATGACCCCGACGGAATTAAATTCTCCTCTAATTTTGTGCAGCCTGCGAAAATAATACGACACATACGTGCGAGAGAAAGATAAGTCCCGTGCTTCTGTTTCTTCGTTTCCTCTGTTCGTTTCATACGTTCTCTATCCCTCTCTCTTTCTCTCACGACGCGATTTGATATCAGATGAGTCTGCAGGGTTAACAGGTGACCTCAGTTGGCGCACGTTTCGAGTATAATTAATATGACGAACGGCTCGTTTCACCGTTAAAACACAACGCAGTAGGAGAATAATAGGTAGGTTGTTCCACCAAGGTAATGGGAGCATGCATGGAAATTTCCAGAGGTTTCTCCATTTTTAATTATGCCATTTTTTTCTTCAATGAGTAGGAAATAACTTTTATTCGTTCAAAATACGAGTGTGAAAAAAATATAATGTGTAAAAATAATTTTATTTTCACGTTATAGTAATTATTCTCCACAGTTACTTTATTCAAATCATTTTATTCATAGCTTTTATCCATAGCTGTTAAGATGTATTTAAAAATGGAAATTATATAATACATTATATTATTGGAATATATTATATAATAATTTTTAAAATATATATAAAATACGAAGTCATTTTTTTTTACGCGCAATATTAATTATATATTTCAATTTAAAGCAAAGCCTCTTTCTTACCGTTCGATTCGATGTTTGATAAAAAATTGATATCCGCAAACGAGGAACACAGAATTGTCGTAGAATTTTATTAAATATGAACATTAAGGACTATACAAAGCAGCACCTGATAAATGATTCAGTAGCTCTGTCGAAGTTTCTGCGCGGTATTTCCTTTCTTGAAAGTCGAACATTGGTAAACACTGTCAAAGTTCTACTCGGAATGATTATAAATTTACGACAAAGTAGCCGCGCATTATGTTTCTCATAAATTATAGATACTGCTATTGTATCGATCGATGAACATATCTGCGAATATGTAAATGAACGCACTTGTTGGCGAAACAAGACAAGCTATCGACTTCTCAGGAAAGCCAAACATGTCAAACTGACTGTTATGATTACTCCATTAATTGGCTACAAGGAACGTGCTCGTAATCATACCGCGCTAATATCGTGTACCGTATACCGTGATATCGATTTTGTAAATACTTGCTTTTTTCTTTATCCAGTTTCAGTAATGTGAAAACACAAAGGATGTATTTACATTTAATCGGACATCTTTTTGTAAAAAGCAAAATGGAGATATTGTTGGAAGAAAATTCTAACAAATATGTTATAATAAAAAATAAAAATTATGGAAAATATATAATTTCTTAGTTAAATTATTTAAAAGAATTTCGTATAATATTTCACGATTGTGATGAATAATAAATTTGAACTATAAATATCTCAGTAGCGATTAATTTGATTTTCAACGAGGTGTATATTTTTGATAATAAATACACACGGCCCGGTTTTTTTATTGCATTGACCGGTTACATTTTGGCCAGTGCAGAGACGAGCGATATAGATCTATCGCTGCTGCAACTGTGACTGATAGTGTTCTCGGTTAGTCGATTAAAAATGTAAATACAGAAAGCCACGGTGTAGGTGGGCTTGATAAAGCTGCCGATGTGCATCATTATTCATTCACGAGGGGAATGATCTCTATTCGTACGCGATGTATCATCTCTTGTTGTGCAACGATAACAGACAATGTCATTCTCACCGATCGCAGCTCTAGGTTATTACGTATCGCTGATTACTCGTTACGAATCGATATAATAATCGTGAATTTAGATTGCAAACGTAATTGCGCGTCGCATAATATCGGCACGCTCGTGTTATTCGCGTGAGCGAGTAGGCGTTTTTTTTTTTTTCTCTCTATCAAGGATGTTTACTCGGTAATTTTGTTATTATTCTCTCACAATTTTATCAAAACAGGCATCTTTTGAATGTCTAGATAGGAAATAAAATCGGAAATGTGCATTATTACTTACAGTATACGTTTGACAAGTGTAAAGATTTGGCTTTACGCTGAAAAGTGTTTATTGAGCCCGTTTGTACGGTGCTGTTATGACGCGATATTAACGAGAATTACGTCACAGCCGTCATTAATCGCTGATGGATTATTTAAGGCCGTTCCAGACACGGAGCTTTCGTTGCCGGTGTTATACGGATATCTCCGTTTTCGAACAACTTGCTTGCCTCTCCCTCTCTCACGTCATATTAAAATGCGGCGGCATGATTCTAATAGAAGGCATTACCGGCCCGGGGCTGGATGCAAACACGTTGTAATGTATTCATATTGGCCCACTGCGCTCTACGGACCTCAAAGTGAAGGCTCTTCCCCGGCTGTGATATTTGAATTTTAATGCGAACTCTCCATCCCCGCCGCCGTTATCGTCTCCCCTCGTTTTCTCGCTCTCTTTCACTCTCTCTCTCTCTCTGCTTTTTCTCTTTCATTTCTTTCCCCTATTTCTCCCCCCCCTCTCCCCCCATTTCTTTCCCCCCTGATTCTTCTCTCGCGTCCCACTCGTTGGCCACTCGAGAAACCATCGAGCCTTTTTCGGATGGGAACCTACCTTGGCAACAATCGCCGGATTTCACATCCCTCGTAGCTATTCTTAAAAAGAACTTCCTTGGCAGTTGCTCGAAAGATATTTCTCTGGGAGACCTTTAGAGAGGAATCTCTTCCGCTAAAAGTTCTTCTCGGCCCTCCAATTTCTAGTTTCTGGAAAAAATTTATTTAAAAATTTGATTTCTCTCTTTCTGTCTCTTATTTAATTTTTTTTTTGTCACTTCAAGTCAATTTCATAGATTTTTTTAAATAAAAAGGAAACACTGTTGAAACACAATACTTAAAAAAAAAAAAAAATGAAATTAACATTTTCAAATATTGGTTTGTGTATTTTTTCCAATGGAGATTAGCAAAAAAATAAAATTATTTATACGAGGAATTAATATTTTTTAGAAAATTTTTTACATAAGCACGATTCAATTATTCTTTATAAGAATAGATATTTTTAGTAAAAATAAATTTTTTTTTTAAATTGATGTGACAAAATTAAAAAATAAAATAGAAATTCTTATTTTTTTTTTTTTTTTTATTACGTAATGCTTATACAGGCGGCTGAATATTTCGAGAGTTACGTGATGGATGAATGTTGAGTTCCGTTGACTAGGCTAAAGGAGATTTTCTCGCTCAGATTGCTGTCTATATCTGTCTTGTCTTCCGAATAATCGTTTCTGCTCAAAGAAGTCCTTGGGGAAGAGTCAAGCGAGTCGCCCGAGTGACTCTCTTCCACTCTCGAAGGAACCTCGATTCTTGTTATCTTCATTCTCGTCTTCGGTTCTCCTTCGATCCCCAAAGAGGGATCGATGCCGCGTTCGCGTTTATGGACCGACCCGACTCCGAGAAGGATGACAGAGTCGCCGTTTGCTCTATCCTTCTGGATTATCTCGACGCTTGGCTTTCTTTCTATGGTGACGTGCGCGAAGGGTCGAAGAAGAAGCAACGAAACGCGGGGATTAGATGAAGCATCTTTCCTTTTAGGCGGATATTAACTTTGTCATTTTAGGACATTAACTCTTATGGATAGTAATCTCGCGTCTTTTTTTGCTGTATTTAGTAAATCTGAAATATTTCTTTAACATTCACGTTTTACAAAAAAGAGATGTAGTTTATATTTTAAGAGAGATAGAGAAAAAGAGCGAAAACATATGTAAGACTCTTCCACAATCTAATTGTGATTCTGACTGCTGGAATAGAATTATCTTTTCTGAAAATAATTGACGTCTACTCTCGTGAACGATGCGTGCCGAAGGTCTCATCGATGCACAATGACGGGTAGATTCAAGCGAATCGAGCCTGGGTAAGCGCGATAACAAGCTTAATGCGTTCCGGAACCGGAAACGCGGCCATTGTGCTCCCCTTTCAATCGGTTATCGATGTCGCCCGTTGATTCGAGATTCGCGCATTTAATTATCACACTTCTTATCCCGTTCTCCGTAGCATTTTCCTCCCGATTAATCGCAGCTGCGTCGCGACTCTCGATATCAAATTTAATACTTTTGCTGGATCGATGAGAAATGATAATGAACGACGTAAACTTTGCGGCGGTTCTGAAACTTAAATTTTCTTCATCCCCGATTTACGCTTCGTGTAAATTAAATTCGTAGAATATAATTATACATTTAAGTAGATTACCTTTCACGAGAAATTTCACGTTATAAAATATTTGAAGTTTATCGCAAATTTGTATATCTATGATGATTCGATTATGATTCATTTATATGGTTGATAACTTTTTTATAGTTTATTTTCAAAAATTATGAGAGACATATTTCATTTGATTATAACACATCACTCAATAAGTCTCCGGTCTAAGAAAAACAAATTTTTTTTTTAGAAATCACGTGGGTCTGTCAACAATGTTGCCATATATGTGTCAGACCGGGGACTTATTGAGTGATGTGTTATTTTATTATATATGTATATAAATTTTTATTAATGTGTTTTTCTAAGAATTGAACGAATTTGCACGGAAAATAATGTTACATTTTTGCTTTACGAAGAATCATTTTATCTCGTTTCACTGTTTTAAATTAGAAGATCATACATTTATAGAAAGACAAAGGCAGTAAGCATAAGAAACGTTCTCTATACAAATGAGAGATATAAGAAAATATTTTTATTTTTATTTCTTTTTGCATTTCTTTATGGAATAGCACGATTGTTCTGTACATTTGTGCTATATTTCTATATCGACGTATGCGATACACGTGTCTTTACGTAAGTTCATCTGAAAAAAATTGGAAAGGAGAAGCACACGGTGTAAGAACGGTACGTCGAAAGGAAATAACGACAGAATAACGAGCACCGGCTTCCGACGTGCTTCTACACGTTCGTTGTACGATCTGCTCATTATTTTCGAAGTAAATACGTCGTAAAAAAAGGTATAGTGTTAGAACAAAAAAAATGACCCAGAGAATAGCGTTATGGGGTGCTGACTTTAAAGCGAGATAGTCGAAACTTTAAAGAGACTTGCTAACAGCTCTCGTTAATTAGGTAGTAAAGATGAAAAAGCTCGGACTTTCGAAAGAAAAAATAAAGAAAATACTCAAAGAAAAATATTCATCTTTTTACATGTATTTCGTCGCTAATGTTGTTAAATTCTCTTAAATTTAGATTAAAACGAAAAGAAAAAGAGAGAAAGGGAATGTCCGTCGATAAAATATATTTAACGTTGATTCTACATGAAAATTTTTTATTTTATAGATTTTATATGTACTATTGTTTACCAATTTTCGCGTTTCGAAACTTTTTATTAAAAAAAAATAAAATTGACAGTTTTAATATCACGAGTAAACTGCAGCTTGTGTGTCGTATTTTTCTTCTTTCCGTAGTCGAAGACTCGTTCCTTTCCTTTCGCTCAAGTTTCTTAAATCTTTTATTTTAATCTCTTACCTTTTCTCTTAACTAACAGTATCTATTTACGTTCTCTAGTTTCACTCTCGCATTTTCTTCGCCCGCTACGTTACGAGATTTTTCTCCAAGAGAGAAAACGCGTCCGAGAAATGCATTAGTATTTTGCAGAACGACTAATGGACTCTGCCGATTGTTGCCACATGCACGTTTGTTTCTAAAACATCTTGGATTCTATTAGGCACGTATTTCTATATTCCAACCAGTGTGCTCAGCACTATCGCGATCAAAGATTATAAAATTTAATGTGACGGAGGTATTTTTAAAGATGTGAGAGAGTGTTTGTGAAGAAAAAGGATACAAATATTTGTCGACACTGGACATCAGTTTAGTTTGTATTTAATTGATCTTTGTCGCTGATCGTGAAGTGACGGCGCGATTCTTAATTAGCGTACTAATTACCTCTGTTTTTCGTCCGCGTCTTTGATCACGAGTCGGACTCGTTTACCGGTTCGACGAGTTGTTTCGGCGTCTCTTATTAATTAAAAAGCAACTCGTTTTGTCTATATACTGTTTCGCGGCGATAATAGCGAGGTGTGAAAGAGTAACCGTGTAACTTGTAATTGGAACAAAGAACAAAGCAGAGGAGAACAAAGCAGTTATTGTACTCTTGCTACTTCGTTTCCGGCTGTTTTGATGTTTACGGTCGAGAGAGAGCGTTTGTTTCAGATGGCGGACTTTTTAATTACACTTTTGCATGTATAGTTAAGACGCATAAGCAAACGCGATTGTTTTCCTTAAAAAAGGCGTGCAGGACGCGCAATCAAACATTGCTGCAGCACGATATCACGATACGCGTGAATTGTTTCGTTTTAAGTATTTTTTTTTTTTTTTTTTTTTTTTTTTTTTTTTTTTTTAGTACACTATTCTGTATACAACGCTATATTTATAAAACAAATCGCCGTTATTTTAACGCTGTGTGATTTAAAGGAGATTTCACAGAAATAATTTGAAAAGATGCAATCTATGCGGAATATCATCTGCAAATTATTATACGATCCGCGTGATAGTTCTATTTATGACCGAGTTGGTTATTTCGTCTCGCGTCGGCCCAAATTTAGCCGAGCTACAATTTCTACAGTACCATGACCCGTTTCGTCTCTCGCTGGTAATGTCGTCATCGTACGTACACAACCTGGGGTCGCAAACACGTACAAGAAAAAGAAAGAGAGAGATAGAGAATGCAGGCGCGATTAATTTGCTTGAAAACTTTTGTAATCAGACCGCGAGTCACAAGTCGCGATAGGGCGTGATGCCTTTTAATAAAATTTATGCGCGCTCGTGCTGGCATAGTGATGAAGCAGCGAGAAAGTAATGGAAAAAAAAATAGATATTCGTTTGTATTTGTAGAATACATATTTTTCTCGAAGAATATCAAGATTTTTGTGCAGAGAAAATCTCAGAGATGTATATATACGAATGAACGAAAGGAGAGACAATAAAAACATTAATATTTGGAATATTTTAATGTGTGGAATAAATATAGGCTTTATTGAATTCTTATATAATTGAAAAAGGCGAATACATAAAGAGTTTAACGTTACATCGACATGTAAAAATTTTGAAGAAAATATATTCTTACGCTCGATATTTCCAATTTTATTCTATATATTATAGAAATGTTTAGAGAGAGAAATATTTCTATCATACAATGTAGAGAAAATTGCAAGTTTAAAGTCGAGTTTAATAAATAATTGATAAATTCCCAACATCCTAAGGATGTACGTTTCGCGCCGTTTATTTTATCAGAAAGGGAAACAGGAAACCCGACGTAACCCACTTGATGCAAAATTCGAAGTATCCTCGGAACGTTGTAACACAGTTTGCAGTATCTCTCGTGAATTGTACCTTGAAGCGGTTTGCACGACTTCGTATTCCGACTTTGCTTCGACGCGGCGAACTTGGCGCCGCGCCAAAACGAATATAAGGCAATTTACCGGTAATTTCTGTAATGCCATATTGAATGTATCGCGGGATACAATATAGTTGACGATGCCTTTCGTAACCATTGCGCTTTAGTAAGACTATCGGTCGATTCGTTTGTGCCGCTCTCTATTTCTCTCGTTTGCTTGCGCAACCGTGTTTTCTCGTAAAGGCTCTCTCATCTTGAGAGATACGGGATCGTGAGAAAAGGGCCCGCGGTCGTGTCGGCATCGAGTCGTTCTCGAGAGTAAGAGGTGGAAACGCCCAGAATTGTATTTACCGACTGCATGTACACGGTATTGTACATGGTATACCTGCGCAAGATCGTAAGAACGGCCATGTGCTGGATTAAGATCTTGCGGACTTTGTCTAATGTTCTCGATATTCCGTGCGGCATCGCTATCGTCATCTTTCGACACTTCTTTTTTGCTTAAGCAATGAGAAAGATCATTGTTATTAAAAATTTTATATTTACGATGATAATGTTTAACGCGTGTAATTACGATATGATATTTGCTTTAATAAATTACAAATGTGACTATCTTTTTTATCAATTTTTTTCTCCAATATTATTTTAGATTTCATGATATCGAAAGTTTGCTTGAGATTATAAAATTTCAATGCATTTATTATGCGATTACAATCATTTATGTTTTTGAAGAGAAATCGTATTAAACAGAGGCGAATAATACAATTCATATATCACCAATTATCATGTCGTATACTTGAAATGACATTTAGCACTTTGAGATGTCTTCTATACAATGTTTCTCAATTTAATATCGTCGAATTTATTATTTCCTTTTCTCCTTTCCTTAAAAAATATTATTCGCTTAAAACCTTGTTCGCGTTGACGAGGGTGATTGTCGTCGAACGGTCGACCTAAAAGCGCAGTCGGTCCATGTCGCGCATCCTACAATATAATGCATTCAGTGCGTTACGCGAACAAAGAACCGTAGCAGAGGATAGCTACTGTAACGTTACTCGAACGACACGCGAAGTAACTCGCATTTTCCGCAAGGCACGGTACGACGACCTTTTTTCCGCGCTCGCCGAGCATCGTGTTGCACGCATAGAGTTCATGTCCGGCTGTAACATAACTTAGGATACTAAAGCCTAGATTCATAAACATGTGTTAACTTAACTCGTAAAATCTAATTTCCTCATTTACGTTCGTTTGCGAGCAAAAATATTGGCGCGCCTCTCAAAATTCAAATAATGTATAAAAAAAAAACCTTAAACTTTCATAACTGGTCATTTGCGTTTAACTTTTTGATTGTAAATCTATTTTTTATATGTATCACATTATTACTTACTTATTGATTTATTTATTAACGCTTTAATTTTTAATTAAAAAAACAGACATTTGCAAGAGCCAGCGTTTGAAATGTGTTGTAAAGCGCTCGAGGAAATAATAAAAAAAAGGTCATAATAACGAAAATTTAAGCTTCTACATTTTTGCGAGTATAATTTGACGTTTATGCACAACGCTTGTTTTAATGATCCATGAATCTAAAGGCGACGTAAGCGCGCATCTTTTCCCGCCGAACATATCGGCCGTTATCCAAGGGGCAAAGCGACTTTTTACGGGGTTAATCACCTCTATACTTTCCTCTACACTCTATAATTTCCAAGCGTTATCTCCACTGTGTCCCCCCTTCCGTCTTTTCCTTCACAACCTCGACCTCGAGTTATTTATTATGTTGTTAACCCAGTCGACCGGTCCTCGATTTGTCCCCGCGCGTTCGATGATATAATTTTTCCTCCAATCCAATTTTACGAGGTTCGCGAGAAGCAGCACGTGGCTCTCGGCGTCTCGGTAAAGATACGAAGCACGTTAAAAGCGAACCAGGGACTAAATACTCGTGGCTGTTTTGTAACCGGGTTGTCCTGCTGTGAAGGACAACAAATGGCGGTTGCACCCGGGTCATTAAGGTGCATTTTACCGGTCTTAGAACTATTCTGTTCACCGGTTATAATCTACGACGGTAACGGAGATAGAATTCGCGTCTGATGAGCAGAGTTCAGGGAAATTAATTCGCAAATTACGGCGCGCGCGAAAGGAAGAGGGGAAAGGGAGAGACAGAGAGAGAGAGAGAGAGAGAGAGAGAGAGAGACAGAGAGACGGACGGCGAAAGTGCTTCGACCGCTTCCGAATGTAACGCATCCCAGACAGATACATAGGGGGAGCCGTAATGAAGATGGGAGGGGGAGGCAAATGCACGGCCATTGTAGACATACCGTGCCTAACGTTTACTAACGACCGTGACCAATTGCTCGTTTCCGATTTTCATTGTCCTGTCGCCGCTTGTCGGTAATCGACAGTGAACAAGAAGAATGTCGCAGTCGTTTCTTGCCCGATACTCTCCCGGGGTGCTCCCGGCATTAGACCGAGTTCGTAACTCGTAAGATCCACTTTTAAAACGTGACGTCTCCGAAGCGAAGCTTATAAATTGCCAAGTTGATTAACGAACTAGCAACTCGGTGAACGCCTCATTTAGTTTCTCGACATCTCGATCCATTTTTTATAATCGTATACACACAGGAAGCCTCCCGGATACGGCTTTTTTCATTCGCTTTTCTCCTTTCCATTAGTCTTCCTCGTGCCATTCTTTATTACGCTCTATACACGGAAATTACAAAAATTTATCGACATGTGTCTGTCATAGTAAAGCTGTTCCGATTTTACTAAATATTCTATTAGCGAATAATCACGTGACTCATTATATCGAATTAATAGCGGATTACAATTTTTAAACCGACGTTTAACATTTGTGGCATCTTTCTTAACTTCGAAATTACTAAATACGCGCACGACGGACAAATTGGATTTGCGATTAATTGCATTTAATTGGATAGATTGTCAGTCGACACGGAGCGGCGTGAAAATTCTGCTCTCGCAAATGAAAATTATTGGCGGGTGTCGCTCTGTTGATGTGTATGTTGTGTATATGCAATAATTGGATCGTCCTGTCGTTATGTCCATTTGTTTTGCCGCCTTGGAGCGCGGTGATGTGTCGCGTAGTTTTCCCTGGAATCACGTCAATCCCTTGTTGTTCACCCGAGGACGGATTGATTTTCGATTTTTCCGATTTAATGCGTGCGACGATAATAACATATCTTGTAATCCACGCGACACGCGTCGAAACGCCTTCATTTTTCTTTGCTTTTCTCCTCGTATAACTTTCCACGGACTTTTGCCACTCTCGAGAAAATTGCCTGTTAAAATTTCAGAGAATCTGCGTTGATTACTTTTTAATACGTAAACGCGCGCAAATGCGGTAGCGTATACAGTCACTTTAGGATGCATAACATGAATTCCTATTCTTATTTTCTCAAAATTGTTAAAGCATAAGTGGAGTATTTACAAAATTACACGCGACTACAATTTCTTAATCAAATATCAATGTTTAATAAAATAGCATCGATAAAACACTGACACTCGAGCATTAATTAATTGCTATTTTGCTTACATAATTGAGAGAGAGAGAGAGAGAGAGAGAGAGAGAGAAGGAAGTATGAAAAAATACACGAATATGTTTGGTTTAAACTTACAATTAGATCCATAGCTGCAAACATTTTTTGTGTTTGTGCGAATTTTATGAATTTTTTTTTATCGTTCAGGTCGACGACCGCGAGAATATGCTTTTAGACGTCGATCGTATAATCATTCTCAGTGGTTTACACTCTGTAATTAAAAAGCTTTTAGCGCGGCTGCTATCGTTCTTGGGCGTCTTATACAGTTGCGCGTTTTCACTTTACGTTTTTTTCCTCATTCCCCTTGCTTGACGCTTTAATAAGGTTCAAACCACACCTTTTAATCTAGCGACTGCATATCGAAAGAAAACATTTTTAATGCTCAAACTGGAGATAGCTTTTGCGAAATAAACCGAGAATAGATACTTTTTTTTTTCTTTTTAAAGTAAATCTTTTAAAAAAGATTGAGTGAGTCATTTTGTTTTACTGCGATAATACTTTAATATATAAAATTTTATTGTATATATCATATTTTTTTAATGTTTAAGTAAATTTGGATTTCCAATATTTCCAAAGATTTTTACTTTTATAAACTTAACATTTCGTTTTCAAAATTTATAACATAAGGCATAAAACTACGACATATAATTATTAAAATATTAGCTTTTTCTGTTTCTCTTCTTAAAAAAAATTATTAGTATTGCTGAAATATTTTTAAACAGAAATATAATAAGTTCTATGGTCGTGCTTCTGAATTTGACAAGCAAGACGAAGAAGAAGCTACTACGAAAGACGATTATCTCGGAAGGTGATAAGCTTAGCGTGGATTACGCTAATTAACGTATCCGAACTTTCCACGCGGCGAAGCTCACCGATGAATCTTCCGGTTTCCCAGCCGCTTTCTCTCTCTCTCTCTCTCTCTCTCTCTCTCTCTCTCTCTCTCTCTCTCTCTCTCTCTTCCTCCCTCCCTCTCTCATTCTCTCTCCTGAAATCCTTAATTCGATTTCAATTCAGATATTGCGGTGCGCGGTCGCGGCTCTCGATATCCGTTCGATAATACATTCGGTCCCGGAACTGCCGTAAATAATCGATTCCGAGCGCTCTCATTGGCCGGAATGACTTTGCGAGCCCTTAATCTCGATCCTACTCTAAAGTTTTAACTCGATAAAAAAGTTGAGGAACACGGAAAGGATCATTTCGCGGAATTCACGCGATTCCGTTTCCGGTTGCGCGCACTTGCTCTTCCTTTGCGATTACTATTGCCGATAAAATTTTTCTTTTTTTTTTTTTTATGTCGATTTATTTGATTATACTATTACTACTCCGATTTGCCAGTAAACAGTATTGATTTGTAATTTACGTACCTTGGTACGTATGACTATTAGAGTATAGAATATTTTTCTATACTCTAATGTCTACTATTTTATTTACAAGGAATAGTTAGAGAGACATATAAACAGTAAGTAGATATTTGTAATATATATGTAGCATATACGACATTATGTTCTGTTACGGCTATAGGTCGAGTTATCTTTGGCGGATAGATACGATTATGATGATAATGGATGTTGCTTGTCTAAAAGCCTTGGTTGGTTATAGACAAGCCTTAATGGCCAAATGATATATCGCATTTGCACACATCTACGTGTATAATAAATCGAGAGATACGATCGGTAATAAAAACTCTCTAATAATTTGTAACAATAAATAATAACACACAAAAAATTTTAAAGAAAAAGAAGAACCTGCGACGCTATAATTAGTATAGTATTCGGGAAAAAAATATTGTTAATAATCACAATCTGTGTACGCATACATCTATATGATATAAATTCACTTTTTTTTTTTTTTAATTTCGAAGAAGAGAAAAATATGAAATTATTTTTATGGATATATCTTCTCAATTATTTTTCCGCTCATAAATATCTTATTGTCGAATTAAATGACGTTTGCTCGTATTTGACAATCATTTATACGTAATCTAAATCCACGCTTGACGATTGTGTATTTTCATTATTTGGGAAAAAAATTGCTGACCAATGGACGCCGGCGCGATACAAACTCCGTTTCGGTTTCACGAAGGAGTTACGAGCGGATCTCGCACAAGCGCGCGTAACTCGTTACACTTTATGAAATGAAATGGACGCTAAATGAAAAGTTACATTCTTCCGCTCGTAAAGCCGAGTCTCATCTCGTATCGCCCAGTACCGAGGGTCCATTCGCGCGGTCGTTTTAAGGTTTCATTACAGTTGTAACGTCGCTGTACGATCTGTTATATTTCTCTTCTGCGCCTTTCGGCCATCTTCACTTGCATATATACTTTTATCGATAATTTCTTATATATTCTTATATATTGTTTCATTGTTTGAACTTATCTTTATGCGATGTCCGCAAAAATAAAGATAAAAAATATAACGAGAAATTATAGATGAAAGAATACAAAGTGTGTGCAAAAATTTAATTTTTTTACAAGAAAGAGGTATTTTTTTTTTTCTCATATTTTTAATTTATAACTCATGCCACATTAAAATTAAAAATTACCATTATATACAAAAATTTTATTTACCTCTGGCGGATATGAAGAAATTGTAATAAAATATTTTTAATATTATTTTCTGTGGAAGATTCAAGCTTGAACTTGTTGTCCTCGTTTCGCTCTGGCAGATCTGCATATTCCCTTCGTAACTACTTTTAGCTCTTCCTTCCCACTTGTTCTACTCACTCAGTGTAATTAGCGTGGACCGAAATCCGCGGAAATTAATCAAGACTGTTTCTTCTTCCCCTAACATCGATATATAAAATTGCCTGTAAATAAACGAGCTACAGTTAAATATATCCTTTTTAACAGAAGTGTTTGTTAGCAAATTGGGGTAATGTTTGTCGAAACGAAAGAATACATATGTATGCGAGAAAAATTAGATTAAATATCTTGCAAGATTATTTGATAAAATAATTTATACGCGAATGTGAATATTGATTATCAAAATATTAATTCTTAAAATTTTGATTTTATTTTTTAACGGAGAAAATTATTCTACTTCCCAAATGCAGAAATATCACGAATAAAAAGCAATTTATTTCTGAGATAACACGCATTATATTTTCGTATAATCTTTTACATTTTCGAAAATGCAATTTTATCGGCACCAAGAGCACAACTGTATGTTTACCTTAGAAATAGAGCATAATGTACGATTCTTGATATTCGAAGAGCGTCGCGCGATTTTTTTCCCGCTCTCCACTGAAAATGGATAAAAATGGACGGGACGGAAGCATCCGACAGCTTTGTGTGGCGAGTCGCGACCGCGATTTATATTCGTGCGATGCATTTTTATCGCCGCATCGATAATAATGTATCCGTCAGATTGTCAGCGTAGCCAAAAATCAAGTCTGCTTGTACTACTCTGAATCTGCGAACCCGCGAATGCGTCGAGACAGAATTAAATTCCGATTCTTCCGAATCGATTGCCGTTTCTTAACGCGAATGGGAATCGCGCCATCGAATCGTTCTGTGTGTTTCGCTATTTCATTCTTGTAAATCGTCAAAAGCACTGCAACCCGCACAGAAATAGCGAGCGTTTCTCTATTCAAACCGTTACTTATTCGTCACGTTTCAGCTCTACGTAAACAGATATGTAAAACGGAATTTCTTTGATCGTTAAACGATGCAGGCAAGTTAAAGAGATAATATTATATTCCCAACTGTTTAATTCTTTGAGACTTTGTATTAATACAGTGCAAATGTGTTGATAAATTTCATCTACATTTTTTTAGATAGAAAAAACAAGTCGAAACAAAAAATAATTATAATCTTTACATAATATCTTTGAAATGTTGTTGTAAAATATCTCGAATAATAAAAGTTTATCGTGCTGAAATAGGAACAGGATATTGTATATTTTTTATATCGGCTCATTCGTCCATTACGTCGGGGTACAAATTTTTTGTCAAGGTTCATTTACGGATTAATGTAGTGGGGCTAGAAAGAAAATGCTGACAGCTTGGAATATGCAAAGAATAATCGATGTGATTTATTCTCGCGCATAGCAGACGCGTATCGAGGAACGTTCGAAGGCTGCCATTGTCAATGTTGAAACGGCAGGTATGATGTGCCTTTGCATGTGACGACGGTGTGACGATTTTTCATCCTTTTTTTTTTTTTTCCTCTTCTCACCCACGCGGTGACAATGTCGGTGTGTCGATCATGATTCCGTCCATCTCATTCACCATACAGACACAAATCCGCTCTTCCTATTCGAATGACGCGAACAATCTTTGTTGTTATGAAACATGATATCGGCCGATATATTGACACACCATTCGATACTCGATAGAACGGATCGTGAAAAAGCTGCGTTACGTATCGTACGCAGCCTCTATAAGCTGTTGTTTCGTTACTGCTAATTTTTATATTTTAATTAATAAATAAGTATATATCTAGGGGACATGATGCGCAACGGATATTTTTATAAATTAAATGTTTTATATAATACACAATGATAGGCTATTCTTTTACATATATGTATGAAATGTATAAAATTTTTCATCGACAACAAAATTAATTATCATCATCATCGTGACATGAATTATTGATAAGTTTTGTATGTGTATATAAAAAATAAGAAAAGGATATTTTTAATATAACGCCAAGCGGGATTAGATGAATAACTACAATCCTTATTGAAATGCATCTAGTGGTTGCGGATAATATAGAATCCTTGCACACATCACCCTTGTTTCGCGCTCGTCAAAATGAAATTTCTATAGAGGATGGAAATTTAAGCAAGGTTATATTACGAGAGTTTCGTTGAGCTATTTGCAAAGAGAGGATAGGAAGGAATCATAATTTTAAAGGAGCTTTAATACTTAACGCGAGCTTTACCCTCTGACAACGGTTTAATCGCCGGATGAAATTACCTTAGTTTAGGTCAAAGTTTGAGTGTTTCTCTTTTTTCCTCTTTGCTGACGCCGAAGAAAACGCGGGTATCTGAGAGGCGACGATGAGATTACGCATCTAAAAGCGAGCACATAGAATATTCCGGTAGTAGCGAGTCACGGATTAACCGAAAAGCTGTCATTTTTTAATTCTAGACGGCGGTCTGAAATAATTTATTTGAAGTAATTTTTTTTTTTTTTTTTTTTTTTTACAGAGAGAATCTCGATTTATGAGATCATCTTTTTAATCGAACTTAATTCAAATACATATTCAAACATATAGTTTATGAAAATGTTTTAATATAAGAGTCTCGTATTTTTATTTAATTGTTCGATCAAAGTATCAACGTGTAAATATAGCTTGGCGCAATAACTAATGAATTAGATTCTTAATTATTTTTTTCCACGTCGCGTATTTTGTCGAATACTAATGATTCGCGTGCAAAAGTTACATTCAATTTTAATTCTTTGCACGATACAATCGTTAAATGCAGAAAGCTATGTGTTGGCCGAGGAGGAAGAATGAAAAATGTAGCGGCATGTAAATAAGTATTTATTAGGCGGAGAAAAAGTAACATCTTTATTGCCGTTGAACTGGCAGATTCTCCCTTTCCTTCTCTTGTTCGGCGTGCACCGAGGTAGTACGAAGTCTGCGGCCGCGCGAGTCCGCATCATAAATAAAGCGATGCATACAGAAATTACAGCCGTCCGTAATACCGCGGCCGCGATGGAATGGAGAAAAATGTAATCGACGATGGGGCCGCGCACGAATTCGCTTTCCGAGCAAGACGTCGTATTCAAGACTGCACTGCTAAACGCTCTGAAACTTTCGTGACGCAACGTTGGTGCGAAACCTCGCTCGCGAAACTCGACATAATTCAGCGTGACGACGATGCGATGAGAAAAATTGAAAGTACACATACATAACTGCTATCACGATATAATTTCATTTTTTTATGCGAAATATTTTCTTATCTTTACTCAGGAAATTTATCGCGAAGTCACGTATATTGAGATTTTGAATCTTTCTGGAATCTTGCCTTTTTTTTATTTTATTTTATTTTTTTTTTTCAAGCCGAGAATTAAAATAGAGATAGAAAAAAGATCTTTCTTCTACGCGTTCGTATTTTATTTTATTGCCTTGGTTCTATTTGATTTTGCAATTTTCGAGTCTGTGCCAGAATCATTTTCTTTTAATCTCGACAAAATATAATTGTGAGGAGATTCCAACACAGTTTTATCAAGAAACTGGATCGTAGAGCAACGTAATGAAAATGGCCTTTGGGCCTCACATGGGAAATTCGCTCTTTGATCGTTGAACTCGGGATCAAAGATCCTGCTTGCCGTTGATGCCGCCGTCGGTTGACGTCACGTTTATTGCGCGCCGCGCAATGCATACGAAGTACGACGGCATTTATAACGTTCCGGGACGAAGGGGGATTATGATGGCGGTTACGCCGTAGGGAGGGTGCGGATACTGATTTACAGCCGCGAGTCACGCCACGAAAGCTAGGCATTTCGAGGCGAACGCAACACCGACGAGGATGTTCGCGATAAACGCGGTGACTTTTGAGTAACGCAAAACGTATATACTTGTTTCTTTTTATCACGGAAGCGATACGATAATAAGATTCATTTTTGGCGAGGAAAATTTTCGCTAGAAACCGTGTACGTGTAATACTGCCAAAAATTATGGATATTACATTTGCAAGATTCTTTATAAAGTATATAAAATTAATGCAAGCAAGCAGAAACACACACGTATATATATATAATATACATACAAAATATCATTTAAAAAATTTTTTTCCAAGATATTTTCATTTTTGTTATTTGTTTCTTAGATCGAATTGTATAACGAGAGTAATCGTAGCTTAAACCTAATAATATGTCCCATAATTAGGACTTGAAGTTACATCGACTAGAAGTGTTAATTAAGAGCGCGTATAAAACGACTAATGTTCAAACGTAAGATTCAATTTAGTTCTCCTACTGAAAATCGTGCCAGATTTAATTGAGAGTAACTTTGTTGTAACCCATTTCTCTCTAACGGAGTTCTAGCTCGAACTTAGCGGAATTTCTAACAGAGACCTAATCGAGAGAGAGAGAGAGAGAGAGAGAGAGAGGGAGAGAGAGAGAGAGAGAGATAGTGGTAATTGCACCGCGGGATAATTGGGCTGTTCTGAGTCATTTGGCCATCGTGTAATTTTGTCGGGAGATAATTTTAATATCGAATCTCTCCCTGTTCTCCCCTTTTCCTTCTCCCTTCTTTCCCTCTCTTTTTTATGGGCCCGTTAATGCGACAAGTATAATCACAGGGTCATATCTCGTATAATAATTTATCGTAATAATTTATGTTGGCTAATACACGATTAATAAAATGGTTATTAAATTTACACGCTTAAAATGTCGTGATTAAATGAAAAAGAGAAGAATTTATCGCGTTTATCATTTTTATCAGCGGGAATGGAACGGATGATCGGTCCTGGAGAAGGTCCTTGTCAACTGCGAATAAAATGACTTGCTTATCTAAAAATTGAACGTACTCTCGCGCAAAGAGAAATAGTCATTGTCACAATTTAGAAACGTTCAGGTATTGTGTAGTATTTGGTTATCTGGAAATGCCGCCGCGAATGCCGGGTTCTGTATACGCGATCTCTAGTATCCACCATAGCTAACCTACTTTCCGACACGTATTTCTAGTTAACGATTGTTGTTGCATTGTTAACGGACTCGACGACCGCTTCTAACGACCACAATTTCCCGGTCGCCGCACGACCGTCTCTTCTCCAATCTTATAGAAACTAACGCTTTATCTAACGTGCAATCTAACGTAAATTTTTCATGTTGATTAAAACGTGCTAATTGATTTCAATGACATGGGATAAAATTAAAGTTAGCCAAATATAATTAGAAATTAATGAAAAATTTAAATCAAATATAATACATATATGAAATAGTTTGTCAAAATTAAAAAAAAAAATATATTTTTTTTTCTTATATATATATATATATGTTATCTCTCTCCTCTCTCTCTCTCTCTCTCTCCTTTATTATCTTGAATATAGAAGATGAAACTTTTCTTATGAACGACAAATTTTTTGTTGGCAAACTTTGTTCTTTGGGTTCGTAATTAAAAAAAAAAAAAAATTAAAAAACGAGATAGTTATGCGTAGGATACAATTTTTTTGAAGGTATCAGGCTGCTCTCAACTCGAGCTTCCGTTGTACGTTCGTCGTCTTTGTTTCATGTAACATTAGAAGCATGTTTACGAGCTTAATGACGGGACTTAAACAGTCCCTTTGGAACCTCGTCCTAAAATCGGAGAGCGTAGAGCTATGTATGCATTGTCCGCTCGAGCCAAGCTTGAAACTGCATCACGATGAAATTCACGGCGCAGCCGCCGGTACGAAACCTCAGAGAAATAGTTTCGCCAGATCTTCCTAATGAACGGCATGTGATTTCGTTAATCACAGTTAGAGAGAGAGAAAGAGACAACGAACAATAGAGGAGGACTGCCCCTTGGGTAAAATCCGGGAAATTGATAGCTCAATTGTCGCCATGGATTTTCCCTCTTGTCGAAATTCTCTTGTATTTTACGCGTACATATATAATATTCAAAAAAAAAAAAAAAAATAATAATGTTTTGTTAACGAGCGTTATTGTAATATCGATATGGAAACAGTTTTGTCGAAAAAAAAGAAAGACACTTTTTACGAGTCGCTTAATGAATTATTTGTTTCCCATTTTGCGAAATATTTTTACGCGATAAAAAACGGCCGCTTTTTAGCCTTTTGGCCGCTTTAAAATCAATACTAATATTTATACATTGATTTTTCTACTTTACGATCGAGCAATTATGACTTTTTGTCAATAATAATATTTAATTTATTAATATCGTTCACACATTTATTTGTGTAGAGAAAGTTGTTTACTAGCGCGCTTGTATCATATTTTTATTACAATTTAAATCTGTTTGCTCATTGAAAGTAACGCGATTAAGTAACATCGAATCGTTTCGCGTCTACGTGCTCACGCGTTTTATCAAAAAAAAAAAAAAAAAAAAAAATCAGAAAACTTATTGGCATTCGCTTGTTACCGGTATTAAAGGATTTCGTTATTCGAGCGAAATATGAAGCTATTCAGAGCGTGTATGACCAGAATTTTCTGGATACGTATGTCGATTCGTACATTGAGTCGAATTCAGAATATAGCACGTTATATAGGGTGATGCGAGAGAAGAGGAAGAGAGTGAACAAAAGGGAGCCGCGAAGAAAAAAAAATTGGAGAGCGATAGATCGTGTGGATGCGTGGTCGTGTAGAGAAAGAGAGAACTAGAGTTTCTATGTCCGCTTATCGATTCGGCCGATTACTTTTGCTTTTTCGAGCAGACCTTCGTATCATCGCACCCGTATAATTACATCGCGATCTTTTTTTTTTTTTTCGCCCGTTCGCTCTTTCCGGCACAGCTCATCTTCTCTTTTTCATCTTTTTTTTCTCTCTCTCTCTCTCTCTTTCTCTGGCAGTTATCCTTGCTTATACCGCCTTCGTCATAAAATACGGTCTTAAAGCGTATTCTCTTTTCATCCCTTCGATCTCCCGCGATTATCGCCGAAATAGCCGCTTTTTTTCTCCTTTCTCTTTGCTCTCGTTAATTTATAGCAATTGATCTCTACAAAGCGTAGAAATTCGCGTGAACGATTCATATGATTCGAAGTTGTAAAAAATTGTACCGCATTGTTAGGTCATGTATATTTTCGCGTAATTTATACGCATGTTCAACCACATGATTTATAACACATCACTCAATAAGTCCCCGGTCTGACACATAATGGCAACACAGACCCACGTGATTTCTAAAAAAAAAATTTCTTTTTCTTAGTTAGACCGGAGATTTATCGAGTGATGTGTTATATCTCTCTCTCCACCTCCATCGATACTGATTTCGCTCCCGTTACTAACGCGCAACTTTCTAATAAAGTATTTCACTGATAAGGGGGTTGTTATCTTATTATTGCTATAATAATGTGAAATTACTGTTCTCCGCTGCGCGGATACGCATATAATTTTGGCCGCAAGCTTCGCGGAAAATTTACATATTAAAAATCGCCTCGTGATATGCCTGGAGAACGTGAGTTTTGAGGCGTGCGTATTGCGCATGCAAAGTTACGAAAATGGAACGCCTACGCAAGGCGTGCATCGGATTATGATGGCGAGGCGCGAGTATAACACATCCATCGCGCGGCCTATAACACACGCGTATAATATCGTACGTGCGCGGATAGGGCAACGAGAAGGTGTCTCTACGAAGAAAAGTAGTTTTCCGAGAGAGAAGGGATCTAGTTTCGGTGGATATTGGTTATCGATCCAGTCGCGTTGCTCTGTCGTTTGTTTTACGCGAGAACGACTGTATTGTGTACAAGAAAGAAAAATCGTTATATGACCATTAATATTATTACCATTAAACGCAGAAAATGCAATCATTTTGTCGATAACAATAAGCAGGCTCCTCCCATTCTCTGTAGATGATAAAATCATGATTTCTGAAGTAACAATTATATTTACAATTTTTTTAAATTCATGATTACAATCTGTTACTTAAAAATTAAATTCTAAATTTGATTTATTAGAGGTTTTTTTTAATTCTTGCTACATATTCTAGAAAAAATATGATTTTTCTATACAGCTGATCTAGACCATATTTTTGGAAGAAATCGTTACAACTTTAATAACGATTCCATATTGTCAGATTATTATTTTTCGCGCGCGATCGCCCTTTTCACGATCGGCGTTTTCCGACATCGTTCGTCTCAGCGAATTTTTTTACCCGACGATTTATGACTGGCGAACCGATCGACGAAGCCTCCGTTCTGTTCGTTTCGTCGGCCCGATCTCTCGATCATCGATAATACTTGGCATCGTTCCAAGTATCTCGGAATACTCTTTGATCTACCGTTTCTTCTTTCTTTAAGTCTGTTTCTTCGACTGCAAATTGCTAGCCAAGCGTTTCTTGCGAATTTTGCACGAAAATTTGGTCGACATATCGCTCGTCCATGGAATTAGATTCATTTTTGCAAATCTATTTGCCGTCCGCAAATTTTTTCTCACTTTTATCCCTTTTACAATTTCTTGTTTGCTCTACGAAAAAAAAAAAAAAAAAAAATCTTCACTTTATTTGCATAATTCTAGGACTCCTTCGAATGCGAAAAAAATGATTTCGCCTCGCCGACGAAAAATTGTAATCATACCGCGAGTTTTTCAACATTAATTAAATATATCTGTGACGAGGTTGCTCCGAGAGGTTGCGCTCTTTAAAGTTAGCGATTTACACGACAAACATGAAAGATCCACGCGAGATTAAAGATCGCCGTAAAATATATTTGCACGAAAGGGAGTCTTCGCATTCGAAAACCGACGCGATTCTACGATCGTTTCTCTCTCTTGTCTAGGCCGACCCAATTCCAATCGTGATATATAACAAGATTTGCGAGTGGTTTACTCGTCTGCCCGAGTTTTCCGACTCGCAGGAAAACCTTGTGACATTTAATAATCTTTTGTCACGAGAGAGAGAGAAAGGATCGCATCGGCTGGATGCGCATCGCGACGTCGCGTCGTATTCCGCTATCGTGAGAAGCAATAAGACGGACGACAGGAAAAGATAAAACGCGTCTGTCGTGTACGATCTTTAACCCCTTTAGTTTCGAGAATTCTCCGTAAGAACTTTTTCTGGATAGTCTCGTTTTACTTATATTCTTTGTACTTGCGCTTCTAGGGATAACGTTTAGAGATGTCACGTGGATTAAACTTGTCAGTAGTGGTTCGCCGATTCTTTTCCTGCTCGGACACAAAATGTCACGACAGGCCGGCCGTTCTTTCGCTCGAGAAGCGACCCGAAAGAATTCGCTAACTTTTCCCGCGAAGAAGCCTTTTCGGGGACTCGCGCCAAATTGCCAAATAAATCTCGGGTCTTAACTACTATCCCCCTTCCCTCCTCTCGGCTGCAATTGCGGCGGTCTTTGGCTTTATCCTGTCCCCCGCTGTGATTTCTCGTATGGCGCCCGTCGTTATTCGAAAGGGGAGGGGGGGAGGAGGAGGAGGGGGAGGAGGGGGACCAGACAGTGCAGTCTTCCGACTGCGCGTTAAGCCATCCGGTGGCCCTTTGTGGGAACTCGGGACATGTACTGGTTAAGGCGATCTTGTCCGGATGCACGTGTTGCCAAATGGCCGCGGTGATTGGTAGCCAGATGCTCGGCCTGTAAACTACTCATCTTCGTGTCTCCGACCCGAGTTTCGATGATGGAAGGCTTTGTTCTCAGCGATTCTGCCAAATTTTCCTCTCTCTCTCTCTTTCTTTCTTTCTATATTATTTGAATTTATTCGAAACATGCGATTATATGCAGCAAAGGGTGAAGAAATGATAATTCTTCTTTAAATAACATAAATGTATTGAGAAATATTGTAAAATAAATAATGGAAATATTTGCTATATATTCACGTTTCTGGTGATTTTATAATTTTGGATCGAATAATGTGAAATTAATTTTGAAAGCAAGTCAAACAATATGATGCATGCTACATTCACAAAAACGACCCGAGAGACGGATTATTGACGCGAAATCAACAGCGCGATCAAACGCGTAATGATACGAGAATAAATCAGATTATTTATAATTCCCTATGCCTTCGAATAATTAATTTTAGCCGTTTGTTGTTCGCAAACGATGCAGGAGCGTTTATTACGCTCGACAACAACGTCGCTAGAAAGAAAAAAAAAAAAAAAAAAAAAAAAGAAATAGCAAACGCGATCGAGAGAGAGAGAGAGAGAGAGCTCGGTATTTGGTTTAAAGGGAATTTGTAACAGCGTATTTTCAATTACGCGCGCGCCATTCGTACACACATACAACTTGCGTACAACTCCTTTCTCGAAAATGAATGTCATAAATATTTTGTTGGGGAAACACGAGTGTACATGTGCGCAGCGATACATTAACTTTGTCGTCCGAGCGATAGAACTGTTGGCTCTATCCTTTTTCGCGCCGCGATATTTCAGCGTCAAGGATCAAAATGCATCAAAGAGTCTGGGCATCGAGCTAGTTTGAAAATTAACTTGTGCGACCTCGCTTTTTCGTGCAGAGGTGCACTATATATATATATATATATATATATATATAAACACTATGTAAAAGGGAGAACGACGATATATCTCCTGGCGCGTGCATCTGTACCGACTAAAAAGTTCAGGTGAGCGGGAAGGATATTCGTGGGCTTTGTACGCTACTAATTTTTCTCGCCTTTTTGAGCGTTTTTTTTTTTTTTTTTTTTTTTTTTGCCACTTCAAAGTCAAAACTCCCGTCGGAATTGCGTAAGCGTGTAAGACGATTATATCGCGGCCTCGAGTTCTCCGCGCAGCGTAAAAGTACTCGACAGGTAAAATTTGATGTAGCGTTTTTGACGATATTTATAATCGAATCGCTAATTGCAAAAACAATTGTGATGAAAAAATAGTTATCCGGTGGAAAATTTGGATTGTTTATTTTATTGTTTAGTTTAAAATAATAAATAATTTTTTTTTATATATATATAATAATGCTTTGGCGAAATATTTAATACAAAAATTATATTTTAAATCGTATACTGTTAATATTGGCGCGAGATTCGCAGAAGAATAAGTCTCGAAAAGATCTCGATTGCGATAAATTCCACGTGTAAAACTCTGCTCGAGGAAGATGATGGACCCCCCCCCCCCCCCACATACGTCGATCTTGCATTTGTCATCCCCTCGTTTTTCCTTTCTTTTGCCGTAATGCTTCTCGGATTTAGTAGAACATTGTCAAAGTTCTGAAGTTCTTTGGCAAGTACTTCAAGGACGCTGGGTCCTTGAAGGAATCAAGTGTGCGCGCGTCGAAACTATTAATTCACGAGCGCGCAGCATCATCGATTCTGTCTTTTCACGCGACGACTCCTCCACCGGATGTAATATTAACTTTACCCTAATTCAACTTGTTACCGTTATTAATTCGCGAGCGAGTTGGCGCACTCGACCAAGTTTGGTCGAGTCAACCCAATTCCTTGGCGAATTTCGCGGCTTCTCGAGCCCTGAAATTTGGGGTAGCGTCGCGTAAACAGTCGTCGGTGACATTACACTATTCGCCGGCGGTAACGACCGAAATAACGTGGAAACACGACCGCGCGTCGACGCCATTTGCGTCTCCGGTTCCACTGGATTAACGTTGCCTGCGCGCGCGCTTTTAGGGCGATGCGAATGACTGCCTGTGTAAATGATACACATGCACAATGTATGTGGAACGTCGTGCTCGCTGCATATCCGAGTGGCCGAGTCAACTCGCGCGAAGCTCCGCTCTACATACTGATTGCGGTAGTTAAACGCGCGAGTTATCATTGGACGAAGAAACCGCGCGACCACACGTTGTGGTTCTGCTCCTGCGTTTTCGCAGGACCGTCGTCGTCAGTTTTAATTTCAAGTTTTAATTGAAGAATTTTTAAAGCGAAGCTTTAATTTGAAGTTTCGGATTCAAAGTTTTTAACTGGAAGTTCCACTCGGCAAGCGGGATAAATATATAATTATATTCTTGTAGGTTTCGCTGTGATAAACTTTGACTATCCGCGGGCAGGCAATTTTTTTTTTCTCTCCAACGTTTTTCCCGTGCACTCGTATCGCGAAAATTCATTGGAAAATATCGCGAACTTTTCTCATCCCGACGCGATGTTTTTCGCTCGAATATCGTCTACTTCTCCCGATTTCCATTGAGATTTTGAGCGAACTCTCCTGACAGTCGATTCTCTACGTCGAAACTACAACCGAGTTTCGCGATTTTCCTAGACGCCACGCGAACTCAGATTTCCGCTTTCGCTGCTCCAAGTTTATTCGCGAAGCGAGTCTTACTTGAATATACAGTAGTTTGAATACTTAACAGACCTTCAACTGAGTCACGAATTGCGTATGAATATGAATACAGATCTTATATATGTCTAACGTGTCTAACGCGATCATAATTTTATACGTGAATTATTTTATTTGATCAAAGAAGCAGGAAAAGTAATTTTGAAAAATTTTTATTTTTAAATACATTCTAGGCATTTTATTTATTTTAAATATCTTAATTTTTTTTATATAATATAGTTCCTCAACTTTTTTTTATCGATTTTATTAAATCTTATCGCGTTATCGCTCAACTAACATGACGTTAAAATCTAAAAATTTTTGATGAAGAAATTATTTCGATTAACAAAAAAAGACTCGAACGTTTGATTGTGTGATATTTCACATTAATTCCCGTCAAATGTATCTTGTATTGGCGAAAGCATGAATGACCGACCAGTTGACTAGTTTGTTCTACGTTTAGACCGAGATTGCGATTATGTAACCAGCACACTCGGTAACTGGTTCCTATGCACTTGGCACTCGTAGTACGCACGTGATGGAATTTTAACTCTTTCGGTGCTGAATATTGTGGCGTCATGTGCGTTTTGTTGTAAACATTTCGGTAGCGTATATGAAACTGTATATGTCACATCTGTCACAAACATATATTTCCGAAAAAAGATAAGCCAAATATAATTCGCGCATTCCGTCTTTTTCTATTATTGCAACATATTATTAAAATTTTCAATTGAAATGAGTCGCGAGAGAATTTATAGTAACTCAAATGGAAAAGGCATGCACGCTCCTCGGAGAGCATAAAATATTTGTATAGACATCTCTCGCATCGTTCTAATGAAAGGGACGGAAAATATTTAGCGCCAATCTCGGAGCACTTTGTATATTCAGTTTGTTTACGTTTCGTCTTTACTCGACCTGCGTCACACGGAACGCCAGCGGGGTTTATTTGAAACGTTCGTTCACTCTCGCGAACGTTCGCGTTAGCATCTTCTTTCGACAAGCTGATACTCCCTTCTGATACTGAAATACCCGTTCGTTGCAACGCACACACACACACACACACACACACACACTGGCGACGGTCGTGTATCGTGCGTATCTCCCCGATACGAGATCGCCCCTCGTGCGTCATCGCCTACGTACGAGAGAAATAAAGATAGGACGAGAATGCGTACGTGCACGGTATGCGAGCCAATCGCCGTCTGGGTCCATGGGTGGACCACTTAGTGTTAGTTGGCCAGATTCATAGGTAGGTTGTCTGGCCGATGGCCTTTTGACCCGAGTCACTCCGGGCCGAGTGCAGTTTTCTCGCGAACCTCTTGCAAGCTACGAGCTATCGTTATCGATACGATACGATACGATAAACAGTGAAAGTGCGGAGGAGAAAGAAAGAGAGAGAGAGAGAGAAGGAACGCGGCTTATTATAATATAATCTTGTCGATAAACCATTATCGCCGGCGGGTACATTGTATTATCTTTGATTTGCCAGTAGAAGCTGAATTTTACTGCAAGTGTTACATCATTACATTACCGTGTGCGTATTGCTTTGTTATTTGAATCATAAAATATTGACTTTGAGAGAACTTTGGAAATTTAGATTGCTTACAAATCTTTTCTCTTTCTCTACTTTGATTTCTTTAATTTTTAATTTCTCTTCTCAATTTTTTGTTATGTTGCGTTAAAAATCACGAAAATAAGCGATTAAATATTACCGTTTATTACATTTGCGTACAATATTCGAAATAAATATAGCGCGATTAATTTTTTACTAAATACTTATTATTTTTAAACTTTGTTATTTTTGAATATATCTTTCAGTTTTTTTTAAAATTGATTATTATTATAAAATAATTCTCTAATTATTCTAATTAAATTACATACGTGTGCAAAATTGTCATCACTTATGTTTAATAAGTTTTTCATTTTTACCCTATCAACTCTTTTCTTTGCTATACTCTTTTGTTTCTCGAATTCACATTATAAAAATTCAACCTCTTAGTATAATCTAACAATAAGATTATTAGACTTTAAAAGACATAATTCGCAATACAATTTTTTTTTAATTATATAAGAGAGATAATTTTACAGAGATTACCCTTATGTTAAAATTTTATTTTGAATCACACGCTCAACAGTTTTGTTTTATAACGTGAGCTAGGATTATGCAAATATGTACAAAATCTGTGCGTCTCTTTCTGAAAAGAAAGAAATCATGATTTGCACAGTATATATCAAAACTGTCCGTCTTACCTGTCTCGTGCTTTTCTTGATTTTCATGATTTTCGATTGTCGCGACGTTTTTCGAATGGACGAGGATGAAAGGCGACGAGATACTTGGTGAAAACGAGCGCGACAAAAGTTATCGACACTCGGACGTGTTTTGAAGCGGGAAAAGCGATTACGAGTACGCATAAAGGATGCGGTTAGAGTGCTTTTGCGCTAGCGGTGGCAATGCACTTTGCTCTGCACTTTATGTCGTTCGACTCGTCACTGTGTGATCCGCGTTAGGTGTTTCTCTTTACGATTGTCATAATAGTTTCAGCTTTTCACGCATCTCGCTCCGTCTTCTACTTTCCATTTTGCCTCTTTTTTTTTTTTTTTTTTTTTCTTCATGTCGCCTTTATGACGACGCGATACATGCAACTGGTCGTTGAATTTTTTCCTCATCACTCGCGCACTCGCGAGCTTTATCGTCTCTCGATAAAACTGTGCCTGTTATTATTTTATTATATAATATTATTTTATTATATCTTTTGCGTATACATTTCATTGTCGTCCCCATTATCGTTATCTTTCAATGTTCAATCATAAATTTTTGGCAGTTACAATATAACGATAATATATTTCAATTATTTAATATATACCATACGCGATTGTATTCGATATATAATTAAAAATTATTTATGAGTAACATTGCCGCGCAAGTTAAATTAACGCGATTATACTATTTGATATAATTTTGTCTGAAATATGATAATTAGCTTAATACGCCGTTCTTATTACATCTGTATTTAACCTGGAAATATTTCAATCTCATTTATTGTAATCGTTGTACATTAATTTTTTTATCCAACGTATACGTTTTTTTTTTTTTTTTTTTTTTTTTTTTGGTCGAAGCACTTTTTCGCGTTTTTTTCTTTCGCCGCATGAATTTTCCAGACGTACAGCAGCAATTAATAGCACGGCGGGGAAATAATTTTCAGGACGACCGCTTTTCCGGCGAAACTGCGTTTTCGATGCACGCGGAGTGCACGCGCATCTGTAACGGAGACAAAACGCGCAGTTTTAGCGCCAATGGACGATCAGGGATGCCATTTGTCGCCGTGCTCGCGCAAGAATGGTTCGGGCAGCTGCTGAAAAACGACAGTAATCTCGCGAAAAAATATACATTCATTCCGCGCACATTATCCGGACCGTCCGATTCCCACTCGAGTCGTCGTCCCTTCCTCTCTCTCTCTCTCTCTCTTTTCTTCTTTTTTTTTGCTTCCAATGCATTAAATCCGCCGGATAAAAAACGCGAATTTTAGTATCGAACCTATACGCAGCCAACCTTTGCCCGTATTTTTTAAAGACCTCTTTTCATCCTTAGATTTAATTATCGTAATCTCTCTCATGACAGATGAATTACTGTTGGTGCATAAGAAATGTGACCGATATAGATTAACATTGTAATATTTTAATTCCGTATAAAGCGTTTTATGGAAATATTATATCCGAGATAAATTTAAAAGTAAATTATTTTTTTATTATAACGTGGAGATAGTTGACGTTATGCGCCGGTATCCAACGTTAATAATGCATGGATTGTTGTGCGCGGAAAAAAAACTTTATGTAAACCGATGAATCGGATAAACAACGTTGCTCTGAAATTATTTTGCATGAAAGGAACTAACGAAGAGAGCCGAGATAAAATATCGAGTCAATGAGCCCGTAGTGAATTATCGGAATCGACGATTTATTGTTCCCGATCGCCGCGTACCTCGCCGAGCGAATCGATGCGATGCGAAAAATTTACACGTGCATTATAGCTTTTATTTCGACTCTTTATTTATGCCCGATCTTTTATTCGAACCAAATGGCGGGAAAATACTCCAATGACAAAGCGTGGAGAATTGGGAGAGGAAGAGGTAGAAAGAAATAAAGCTCGCGTCCTGAGCTTTATGTATACGCTACCTGAAAAGACAACAAAAAACTGCAGCGTTGCAAGTGCCGGCGCGACGTAGATAATCGAAACGTTAATGGACGCCTGGAAAAACTTTAGAGAGACTGAAAAAACGCCGATATATCTCTTAAGTGAGAATATTATTGTGCAGGAAACGAAACGCGATGTAACGCTCGATTGTCTGCATTTCAATTGACAAATCTCGTCTTTTTCGTCCGTGGCGGTTACGTGTCTTGATTCTCTTCATGTCAATTCGCGTCATGTCCAGTTTTCGGGCGTGTCAATATACCTAATATAGCACAAAAAGCATTGAATATTCTTTCAATGGAGAGACGGTAAAAAGAAATCGAGGAAAACGGTTACTTTAATGGAGACATAGATATACTTGCACGGTTATTCAACCTGAAACATTAAGGAATCTTGTCGAGTCAACCATTCAAAGTGTTAGTAGATAAGAGTTTGATAGCCCAGTTAATTTCAACAAAACTTTATCTTAAGGGAAGTTTAGTTTAAGGCTTAAACTGTCAAGGCATTTAATGGTGAAAATTAAGAACTTGCCATGACCTCATACAAAGTTTTCGCGAGGAAAGAATAGCTGTCTCTAATTTGATGCAAAATCCGTGACTAGAAAGAGACTCCTGCTTGAATCTGGAACATCTCGTACATCAGCTGGCAACTTTTATCGTTTTGCCGCGAGACGCAAGGAAGATCATTACGATTTTAACCCGGGCTTGACGTTCTCCAATTTCTTTTGTAAACACAATAACAATTTGAGACAATCGGGTCGGATCGATTTTCTCCTGAACGTGAGAAAATAATCGAGCCTTGCTTTTCCTCGGGCGCTTCGCCCGAGGAATCATATCATGAAGAACGAGAACGTAGCGTATTTTATATTTAAAATCAACAACGAAATGAAACAAAAATAATAATGTCATATGAAAGGCTTTGAATATTGCGATCTCATATATAGAGTGTCTCAGAAAATCTAGAACGATAGCGAGATACTGTTGGAGTTGAAAACGATTCTTTTCGCCAGTATCGCTATATTGAAAAATTAAGATTAAACGCGGCGAATTAAATTTCCGATTAATATCAATTTATACCTCGTGTAATTTCAAGTGCATTTTATTTCAACAAAGAATTTATTCAGCAAAATATTTCAATATTGAAGTATAGAATTTTTCCAATAGAAAAAATTTCCACAAATTCTTCGGAAATTATCGAGTTAATGTCACATTACATAGATTTTTCAGGATATCGTGTATACAAACATTCACGCGCAACGAATCCTTTCGTGATATAAATCAACTCTTGTCATTCGCTGTGTGCGATGCGATGCAATGCAATGTGTGGAGAGAAACATTAAGAACTCTCAGGGATAGTAGATAGACAGAATGTCGTAATCGTGGTGTAACGAAGATAACAAGGACTTCCTGCATATACTTGCGAATTGTATCGCCACCCATAAATTTTTCCTCTTTCTCTCTCTCTCTCTCTCTCTCTCTTTCTCTCTGTCTGTCTCTCTTCGTCCCTTTCTTTCTACATTGTGGGTCGTCTAGAAAGCTCGACTGATAATGTCGGCTGATTACAGTAACGATGGCATCTGTCATTCTATCAAAGCGAAGAGACACTTCGTTTGCGTTTTATTCTTCGTCGCTGCTGGATGCCGTAGTTAACGATTCTCTTGTAGCAGCTTGTTGCGTAAAGCAAATGATCTATTCGATACTTCTTTTGCCGAGAAGGATAAATAAGTGAAAAATTGCATCTAAAGTATCGAGAAAATATTTCTCAAATGCACATTAGTAATTTAACGTTTTATTTACGATATATTCTTATTAGCATGATCTCGATGCGATTAGAGACGTACGTAAATTATATTATATTATAATAAAGTGGGAAATTCCGCGCGAGAGCTTGCGTGAAAACGTAGCGCACGCACGGTACTAGCTGCTTTTTATTTCAGCACGGAGGGCAAATTTTTGTTCGACGTAACGTCGACTTTAAGCTAAAGTAACAGCGCCAGCTCGCTGCGCATCTGCTAATCCGATTATATCGGCCGTTTTAAAGTTATTCTGTCGGAGGTTCTCGAGAGAGAGAGAGAGAGAGAGCTAGCTTGGTTTGAAAGAAGGAGAGAGTGAAAGAGAGAGGGAGGGAGAGAAGGAGAGAAAATAGCTGCTTTCCACGGTTACTCTCGTGTTTTTCTCATGAACATAGTTCTGCTTCTGCCGTACACCGGAATTATGCAGTAGCCTCCGCATCTCTGCAGAATCCTTGCAGAAGCTCTTTCTCTCTCCGAGTTTTTTTTTTTTTTTTTTTTTTCTTCATTTTATATATATATTGTATTATACAAATTTGTGTGTAATATACACAATATATTTCACACATATTAGATCGCTCTCGAGTGCGCAAATATTTCGTAAAGATTCTTCTCGTTCGTTGGCTTTTTGTCTCTGCACGCCATCAAAAATCCTCACGACTTTTCCATCGTTCCGGGAAGTGCAACAATTTTCCGGGCTCATCTCCACCATTCATTGATATAATACTGCTTAACATTGTCGTTACGTTTTTCTCACCGGCAATTCATTTTGGGGCTTGCCTCCTGATTCGCTTCGCGCTCAAAAATTCGTAAACGAAATCTTGTCATAAATGGTGAATCAGCTCGCTACTTCTCGAGAATGTCTATTACCAAACTTTACTCGCTTACGAGCAGTCGAGTGGCAGTCGCACGAGAGAGTAACTAGTGCGAGCACAAGTTTGATAGGTGGTTTCCCCTATACACGGTATCGGGATTATCCGAAGGGTCGCCGCGTGCGCAGGTTCGTGCTTACAGCGATCGCGCGGAAATCGAGCGTTAATTTTGTTCACAAACTGCCTCGCCTGGCGAATGGTAGCGAAACCCTCCATTGCAAGGCTATCATTAGCAGATCTATTATCGCAGTTGCGTTATAGTTTACGCTAAATATTCTCTAAGATATCTTTAACGATAAATATTTCATAATTGTACATATGTAACAATCGAATTAGAATATTTTATAAAATATGAATTTCGTTAAAAAGAGAGACCTACCTATTAGATAACAAAAAATAGAGATAGAAGAAAAATATGTGTTTGTGAATTCAATTTATAATTAGATAAAGATAATATTATTTTTCGTATATTTGAACGTTGAAATATCCTTGGCGAAAATCACGTTTATTCGCGCGTTGGTTTATCGTCAAAGTTGGCCTGGCAAAGCCGATTTCTCGTTTCACTCGGAATGAAAGACAGATGAGGAACGAGGGATTTTTGCGTCAGACACCGGATATTAGTCCTGTCGTAAGCGACGCGACGCCCCGAAAGGCCGCGGATGATGGGCATAAAAAAATTCTTCCACGCAAATAGCGCTGAAACTTCAAACGAATTATATATCCGGCCGCTCCCTCGCTCTCTATCGAAAACCGAATTAGATCCCCTTTCGATAGACGGTGGCAAACACGAGCAAGTACTATAAATGGCAGAAGTCTGGAAGATTCGTTTCCGAACAATCTCACGTCAAGAATGATAAATTTATTGAATTTTACCGCTTAAGCACAATGCATTTAATATAGAATTTGAAATTCTTATTCTTTAGTTATTAGGATTATGAAATTATAATTTATAATTAATATATGAATTAATTTATTTAATACATAAATTAATTACATAAAGATTACATAATAGAGCGCCGATTATTTCCTTTTACGATTTATAATAAAATTAAATTTTTTATAAAAGAAACTTTTGAAAACTTTTTTTATTTTTTTTTTTTTTTTATTTTATACGGTAGATTATAGGAGAATTTTTGATAATGGAGATTTCTATCGAATAAAGTACTTTTACTTCGATATTACGTGAAATCGATGAAGCCTCGATGATCGTTCTTGTGAACGCGAGGCTCACCGTCTCTCTTTGCGAGATAACAGCTGATCCGGAACACTGAATTTGCCATCAATTAAAGCTACGACATATCTTCAATTCGTTACTCTCGAACGTGCTCTTGGATATTATCGTGAGAACTTGACCTTTCTCGCGCAAAGTACGTAACTTAGATCCGAAATTATGCTACTGTGTCGCATCGATCAATTCTATGGACTTTATATTGAACTAAATATAAAAAAAATACTTTGCATTATTTTGATTGATTAGATTAACGTGATGAGATATTTATTATATCGTTATTAATACCGTTATTAATATCGTTTAAATGAAAAAAAAAAAAAAAAAATTTCAATATAATTAAAAAAATTAAATTTTCTGGCTACGAAATTTTATTGTATAAAGCGTTTACGGACAAATTTAAAATCCATTTCTTCATAGCAAAAACATATTACGAAAGAAACTAATTTTAATTAAATCTTAACTCAAATTTCTATTATAATTTAATGAAAATTACTAAATAAAAACAGAATTTTATTATTTATGCCTTATGATTAAATCAAAGCTTTTAAAAATTTTAATCTTGAATTACTCTGTAATTATCATTTTTGAATTCACTCTACTTTTTCTGGATTGTTTTTTAATCTTAAAGAACTTTTTATTATTCCAGAACGTTTCACGCAGATTTGTCTCTTGAAATATTTTCAGACAAGGATTTATTTTTGCAAGATTACCCAGTAATTTGCGGCGATATCGCGATCGGAAAGTATCGAAAACAATATCGATGCGAATTAAGTAATAACACCTTGAAACGACAGATTCCGCGGCGATGTAATTCCGCGCATAAACATTCGCCATCCAATTATCCGGAAATGCAATTTCCGGAGTAGCGGAAAGCGCAGCAGCTATCTCCTTCTTATTCCGCCGTATTTCTTCCCACGAATTTCAATCGTTCGACCCATGGAGGGAGCTAAACTTATCGGCGAATATTAATATGATCAGATAAACGATTCCACATTTCGTTTTGATATAATCAATTCGAGATGATAATCTAATAACATTTTTCGATGTCCGCAGTTTGTAGCAAATCAAAATTAATTATTCTCATAATTTAAATTAGTTTTGTGGCAGATACGAGAATTAAAAATTTATTTATTTATTTTTTTTTTTTTAGAAAGATTTATTTATTCATGTAAAGTTCTTTAATGATTGTTTATCTATTATAAAAAAAAATATTGATAATTGAGAAAATTTCTTATTCTTCTTTAAATTCAATATTAATCTCTTAAAAAGAGGAACCTCCAAAATGCACAATGTTTTTTGGATTGTATCCTAATGCTCTTGATCGAGGAAATAATAAGATTTCGAGACGTTCGTGGACGTTTTGAGAAATGTGTTTTCGCCTGCGTTTCTCCTCGTTCAGCCGACAGGGGAACGAGGATGTGTTTGTGAACAACTGGGTGATCGGGGGGGAGGGGGGGGTCCTCGGGTACGCAAGCGACATTCGTGTTGGCCTTTCAATCAACGTAATTGCCGTTCGATCAAGTTCGAACCTGTGCCAATCCCGTGCCAACGACAGTGTACCCTCCATGCTCCCCTGTTCCACGAGATTGAAAAGTTCCTGAGCTTTCGCGCTGAAACAGCGAGCTCGATCATGGAGTCTTTACGCAGAAGGGATGGGCGCATTGGATATTTAAAATTAATAGATGTATTATTTTGTCGTGAAAAATTCCTTTGAACGAATTACTTTTTTATTATTAATATAAATTACTAAAACATTAATTTGCGCTTACAATTTTATTGTATTAAAAGATAAATGCGGATTAATGAATAAAACAGTTTTTCTTTTTTTTTTTTTTTTTTTTTTTTTTTATTTGTGCATAATTTTCTAAGAGTAAATATTTGACAACGCATTCTCTATTCTTTGTTTTTAATGTTTTTAATGTTTTATGTGATTCTGTTGCGCAAAAGGGCAACTCGGCATTTAACTAATAAATATTGTAAATGTATATTTCCTTATTAAGATATTGACGCTTCACATTTCTTGCTTCCGAAACACGGGATCTTGTATAAATTGTTCAAGCTAAAGGATTAGCCCTGATATCTGCTTAAGCGTAGAATTATCCATGGTCTATTATGTTACTAATTTATGATTGCAATACATACAGTGTATTACACTTGAGCGCATGCAGCTTTCATGGCTGCGTTGTACATTCAATCGTTGTTGCGCGTAAATATTAATAGAGGCACGCTAATCGCAGTACTCTGAGCGATTTCTACTAGTTCTACAGCGTATTTAACGCACGGCTGTTCTTGCCAGACGACAATCTGGTTTACTGTCAGAATCATCGATCTAATTTTAAGAAAATCATTCATTTTATTAATACGTTAAGCAATATTTCTTCGCAATTTTTCAATATTTTCTGTCTGGTGAACCAAGATTCTCGTCTGCGAATCGGTGATGAAATTTTTATTCTGACATCTGAAAAATTAGCTAATTAAATAAAAATATAGAATCTGTGAAATTTAAAATATTTTTTCAAACAAATTAAAAAAATTGCACGACTTGTTTATTATAAAAAATTTATTACATCCATTATTTAAAACGAGATTAAAAAGAGAAATGCTGCTCTTCTAGCATAACAAAAGCGAATCCTCACCATACATCACAGTCTTCGCGGCGACTTCCCCTCTCTTCCTTCGCATTTCCTCTTTTACGAGTCAAAACATCCCACGGACGTGGAGAGTCCTCTCGGAATGCGTGTTCCCCATCTCGTCGCGCACTCCGCCTATCTCTCGCGGTCGAGGTCGCATATGCGGTAGACATGTGTGTATGTGCGTATATGTGTGCGTGTATAGCGTGGATGGCACAAACGTGGATTATATCGGCACATGCGCCCCGCGCCACTGTCGCGTCTCGGCGGAAAAGCGGATATAGCCGGCGGCGTGTCAAAACCATTCCGCCGCCCGTGCCGCGAGTTTAGTACGGCGTGGTTCTTGGTTGCGGTTGGACGAACCCGCGTGCGGTAGCGCGAACGCGATGGTTACGAATCGTTGCGGTCGCGCCGTGAAAATCGCCCCTTGGGACGACGGTTTTTGACAGAGATTCCTCCCGTCGTGTTTGCGCGCGCCGGCGCGCCAAGTCTCTCGGTGTTTCGTGTCTCGCTGCATGAGAGATAGGCGAGCTTGGGAGTAGCGAAGTATTACGGATAATAATTCGAAATCTCTTTTTCGTACATGGTGATTTTTTTTGAAAGCTTACCTAGTGTCGTTTATCTTATCGGAATAACGTTGACAGTTTGTATTCAAACTTACGATTGATTTCATTCTCGAAGAAAGCAAAAATGTGAGAGTACCGAATGATTTCTCGGACTTTGCTCTTGTGTCAAACAACGCGCAGGACAATTTTGAAAAGAATTTTTTTCTACTACTCAATGACACGATATCTCTCGGATCACCGAATCAGCGCATGCTTTTCACGGATATTCTCGCGCGGAAAGCAGCGTTAAATGATACGGTTCGCAGAAATGTATTTGGAGAAAGTGACTCGGTTTTCTACTAAACACGATGTTGCGTCTAAGGCAGTGAAAAAGTTCCCTCGTATATTACTCGGCTTATTCACGGAACGAATAGAGCCGGCAACCTGTCAAAACTATTTCGCTCAAGCGGTGAATTCAGCATCTCGTGATTTCTTTTTCACGATCGCGCCACTAAAACAGAGGATTCGAACACAGATCGACTTTGCGTAATCGACATTAAGGTACGATGTCACTTACAACCGTGTTAAAGAATTTAATTAATGAATAAAATACAAAATTACATTTTAGAAAATTAATTAATACATATATCATATATAAAATTACGAAATAAATTAATAAAGGAAAAAGAATTTTTTATTAGCCTGTCTTACTTACTATGTGTATATGAATTAATAAAGAGAGTTTATAATATTTTTATAAAATTAATTTATTAATAGTATATAGATTTGTAATATATATTTGATTAAGAAGAGAGAGAAAGAGAAAAAAATAATATATTCTAACACATCACTCGATAAGTCTCCGGTCTAACTAAGAAAAACAAATTTTTTTTCTAGAAATCACGTGGGTCTGTCAACAATGTTGCTATATATGTGTCAGACCGGAGACTTATTGAGTGATGTGTAATCTTATCATAGAATAATATAACTAATCAAATTGATATACAGTTTAAAAAAAAAACTCCATTTTTGCACATACAGACTCGAATTAAAATGGTGTTTATATAAATCAACATTGATGAAAAGCTACGTATAACAATGAGTCCGTCTACAACAGTTTTGCATGATTTTTATTTTGATGCCGACTCAGTTTTTGTAGCGTAATTTTTGTCTCCTTCTCTCTTTTTTTAAACATAGTTTTTTTAAACATTTTTTATTTTTACACAAATTAAAAATTCTCTTTTTATCCGCGCGTCGCGCACAAAGTGCGGATACTAAGGAAAACGTAACAACTGAATCGTATTACGAAACGTAAATATAACAGCTTAAATTTCTACCACAGCGATGTGTTTTGCAACTGTTCGGATTACCATTAATTTGCAACGAATGTTCGTCGCTGATTGCCAAGCCGGTGGAGGCAGCCCCACGGCGCTCTCGTACAAAATACGATAATTTTGTTTAAATCGCACCGCACATTCAATGCTAATCATTTGATTTTAATTACATATTTATTTCGAGTGTGTCACACAAAAAATACGCGTGCATTTAGTAAGTAAAATTCAAAATCGAAAGCGTGACTATTCGGAAATCTCATGGTGAAATCGCCGAATTGAAATGAGCAGCAACAGCAATAAATTAATAACTGCTTTTTTTGGGGGAAAAAAAATACTATTTTAACAAGTAGATATAAGGAGTAAAAATTAATAATTAATTGTGAAAAGCGTATATTTTTTTTTTACTAAATACACGAAGGAGCAATGAATTTTAGTGGCAGATAATAATTTAATAACGAGCGAGAAATTATGGATGAGATATCAAAATTACACTGAACTTGTCCGATTAAACGTACGGAGGATCGAATAACGAAAGTTACTCCTAAAGTAACGAGTTAATACCTTATGGATAATCATAACGTACTGTCGACGGCGCGACATTTTTCTCGGCGCGCGCTCGTAACTCGAGTCACGTAACACGTGAGAAAGAGAATGAAAGAAAGAGAGAGAGAGAGAGAGAGAGGCAAAATAACAAACGGTAGAGGCGTAACGCGGTGCGGCGGAGCGTTGAATAATTCTCACGTTTTAAAAGGCTCCCAATTTAAAGCGCGTCCGAACACGCGAAATGCGGCACGCGACGAGAAACGAACCACGGAAAAGATCGAGAGAGAGAGAGAATTAGGCGAAAGAAATAGTTGCTCTCATCGAGCATGAGTTTCGAGTTTGTTGCCTATTCGAAAAATTGGTAGATAAAAAGAGATGTGCTATGTTTAAGAAGCACCCTTTCGTCGCTTCCTAATGTCATTCTAAAAAAAAAAAAATAATTATATCGATTTAGTACGATCGGATAGATATTCTGTCAGTGGTGCGAATTTTCGGGCTTTTAGTAATTAAATTTGCAACAAGGCAAATTTTATCGGATAGCTTCGTTCAAGAGACCTCTTTCTTCTTGAAAAACACTTGAATTAGACTTTGGCCAACTGCCTATTCTCGATCAATACAACGCTAATTTAATTAATCCAACAGGATTCGCATCGAGAAAATTTTATTGTTGAAAATTTTTACAATAGAAAATTGACAATAGAGAAAAATACAGCTGTTAATAGAATTGAGAAGAAATATAAATGCTTATACAAAATGTTACAAATATATTTTTCGCGATATAAAATCTATCACAATAGGAAAGAAAGAGAGGGAATTAATTATGCGCCACATTGATTAAATATTGATTCGAGCGTCTTTATTTTTTTTTTCCCGATGCGTCGTTTGATCGCCGGCATATCGAACAAAACTCGATAACGCATCCTCGACACGTTTCATCGTCCTGGTTGTGAACGGACAAAGGGATTATGTTTGGGGCGTCGGTCAAATGGCTGGAGGACCGGCACCTGACGAGCATCCGGCCCGGTTCTCGTGTCCCTCTCGTTTGTCTCCTCAATCTCCTCTTGCGTTTTTTATTAGAGTCCTCGTGAAGAAAATTGAAGCACCCGACGTGGAACTTTGGGATCTTTTTCATCACGAAGAGAAGTGATGATGTAAGGAGGGGAAGGAGGCGGGTATATTTGGAGATTTGCGCGTATTGTTTGAATTTTTCAGCTGGCATTTGACAGTTTCACTTGCGACATTTGTCATATTAATTATTATATCATTTCGATGAAAATAATCGCGTGACAATGTGCGATATCGAGAATTTATATTATTTATATCAACTTAAATTGGACTTTTACAATAATATGGATTGTTTCCAACCGCGCAAATGTAAATCATTCCAATCGATTTTCATCGTTTTGTGACACTGCATACATTTAGAGCATGTGTCACATGGATTTAGCACTCGTTTCAAAATTTCATTATTCATGAGAATAATGTAATTAATTTTATTTTTATTGATTTATTAGTCACTCAACTCCATTTGCTAATATAATGGTAACACATACATCATTTTGATGTAAACGCTGAGTGGTAGCATAAATCATATTTTTCTTATCGTGGGAATTAAACGTGAAAGTACTAAATGTAAAAGCTATTCGTTTCATTGTATTATATTATAAAAAGAAATATATAAAATATGTTGTGCATCATGGTGACATAATTTAAACGTATACTATTTTTTTTTTTTTTTTTTTTTTCAAACAATAATAATTATAAATAAAAAATAAATATTTTTCTAACTTCTTTTACTAATTTATTTGGCCAGTCAGCTTGTATTTAATCATAGATTCATCCTCGAATTATCATTATTTTCTATAACTGTTCATTTTCTCCTGTAAATTATTTCATTACTCGCTCATGTGCGCTTCGATAATGTTGACGTTGGCTGGCCGGGTTTAATCTCTCCATGAATTTTCGGACGAGCAGTTTCTATCGCGTTTTGCGCTTGAATCAAATCGTTGCATTTCCTCTCTCCCTCTTTCTCTCTCTCTTATTCTCTCGTGCATACGCATCGTCTGTTTCGTACGCGTTCAGCTAATACCGAATTAAACTCTAATCCCTCTAACTCTCGTTTCCTTTTACCTAACCCTTCATCCTCTCCGCCTCTCTCTTTTCTCTCTCTCTTTCTCTCTCTCTCTCGCTCCGCATGTTAGCGGAATTATACAAGAGTCGCGATCGATTATCGCGTGAAAAGTGACCTTATACATTGTTGGAGGTTTTAGCGCACGATAAAAGATTCCAAGGGAAGTACACTGTGATTCACAAGCTTTTGAGCTTAAAGTTGACTGGCTGAATCAGTTTCATCTCTATCTATTTATCTTTTATTACATTTTTGACATTTCTGACATTTCTGACTCGATTTCAGAAAAACATTTGTTGATGCGATTTGTGAGAATATTTTTGATTTGCAATTGATAAAAAAATGTTTACGAATTTCTTTTGGCGGTTCGTTGTTTGTAATATAATTGGAAAAGTAACGAGATGTGTTTTAAAATTAAAAAAAAAAAAACTTTATATTTTATTTTTTATTTATTAATTTTTTTTTTTTTTTTTTTTTTTTAAGTAGAATCATTTATTTCCCGCTTTTTCGTAATAAAATGAATTGCGTATAATTAAGGTGACTTAATAATTGTCAGGGTTATTTATTATATTTGGATTAAATATTCTCTCATAGACGTTTGTCTGATCGCGTGCCCTCTTTATTCAAGCCTATAAAAATGCTATACTCTGCATTACGAAGACAGATGGTTATTTGCCCGGCAAATGATGGAACTGTAGAAAAGTGAGAGAGAAAATTGTTAGCGGAGAGTTGATCGATCGCATTTCGACCGACCTTACTCGCTATTCGCGAGTAAAGATACGTATATTATATTTCGCGTGGAAAAAGTGCAGGTGCGCGAATTATTAGAATCTTCGTATAAAGTGAGCGTGTATCGAGTCGCGAGTTTGTATCTCATCATTCCGAATATTCGATAAACGTAAGAGGCGCAATCGTTATTTGTTCGCATTTACGATGATGCGGCCGACGATATCGGCAACAAGATGATGATTTTTTAATTCGTTTTTTATCTAAGATCAATAATACATATAAAATCACCGTTTTCTCTAATTCCCTTCTATAATAATCTGTATGATTGCTAAAGGTATTATAACGTTCATGTTTTCTGATAGAATAATCGAATTTAATGAAATTAATTAATTCAATGTAAATCTCCCTTATGTTCTCATCTCGGTGAGATTAAAACATCCGTATTTCGATCGGTCAACGATAAAGAGCGCGCTGTACGCGATATCGCAATTAATTATCATTAATGATCATAGCTACTATTCAAAATTTGATTTCGATTCATTGCATTGCCGTGTTTCGGCATGAAGCTTGTTCTATTGTAATTATCGTTACAAGCTCATGAATTTACATATTCGCCAGAACATGTGCATTCATCCACAAAATTATTTTAACACAAAATATATTAATATCAAAATTTTATTCAAAATTAAAAGACAATCATTAATTATTTAATTTTAAATTACGTATGACGTTTGGGAAGAAATGTTATTTAAAAAAAAAAAAAATCATCTTTTCTCTCTCTGTTCAAGGCCACTCATCTGCCGCGATGTTCCACGGAGTCGAAGGACAAAATCAAGGATCGTTTGTCGATCGTCGTTGCTGATGCCACATCCCTAGATGAATCATCGTGATCTACGAGCGCGGAGCTTACGAAGTACGCGAGTCGCATCGAGTCTATTGAATCATGTACAAGATATTACGTCGCGGTTCGGGCCGCGTGTTCGTCCTCGGCGTGGTGGTGCTGTCGCTTCTGCTGTGCCTTTATTACGTCAGCCAGGTTCAGGCACCGCCGTCATCGTCGTCGTCGTCGTCGTCGTCGTCATCGGGTCATCCCGCCGCCGCCGCAGCCGCCATTCTAAACGAAGAGCTCAGGTACGACCGCAGCAGCCTGACCTCCGTCACCCCGGATTACAGCGAGTTACCGGACGCTCGAGTGTCACTCGCCACCTGTCCTATAATCGTCCCGCGAAATGTCGACATTGATGCTCAGCAAGAATTCAGCAAGTTCGACTTTCAGGTAAGTCCACTCGTCTATGTCTTGGAAAAAGGTTTCTGAGACAAATTTTTTTTTTTGCATATTTACTCTTTCTTCATTTCCCTTCTTCGTGCACGCTATTTTCTGAAATATATTTTTTTATACACGACGCGTAAAATTCTATTGTAATTAGCTCGAGAAAAAACGATGGAAATACGGCTGAGAGACTGAATATATCCTCATTAAGATGATTCGTAAACTTACGAAGAGGGAAAGTGGCTCGAGACTAAAGCTTCTTCGATAAGGCTTCTTGGAGTTATCTTTAGCATATACCTTAGCGCGGAGTATTCATGCCCGCGAAAGTTTTCGCGGAATATACGAGCGGCTAAATTTTATACCAATACTTTTCATAGACGGCCCGTGCTAAGTCCGATCGTTTTAAAAGTACCGCGTCATTAACCGCGCAACTTTCGTCGTCCCCCGCGAGAGTCTGTGAACTTTACTGATTTAATGGTTGGCCATTGTAATAAGAGAACTCTTCCATTTACGTGCGGTATAATAAAAAAGTCGTTTGCCGTCGCGTCGTATACATTATCTTTAAAAATTTTCCGCCGAAATGATGAAGATTGATTAATTGGAAAGATGAGAATTTTTCGGAAGCTGCAAGAAAATCTTGCACACTAGAAATCATCAATTTATTTCTAGCAACTAGCTCCGTAAATGGGGATCGTTCGATTAAAAAGTGGGATGTTGAATTAAATCGACACATTTTCGTAGAAATTATTTTTTGACATTTATTTAATTTTTGACAACTATTAGTCGGCCTTTTTGTGATTAGTTTCGCTACGCTTGCTTATGCCGTCCCTGCTGGCGCATTTGATAAGCGGAAGCGCAGTCTACAATTCAAATCTCTTCTCGTGTTCGCCTAATTACAGAGCAACCGGCCGCCGTTCTCCGCTGTTTAGCTGTTCATGGCAGTAATTTCCGACATTGTATACTTGCGACGGTTTATAATCGAGATGCAAAGGAGCATTGATTTCGCTACTTAGCGAGATTTGCTTCGTTACAGGAATATCGTTAAAGATCTATTTATCGTAATAACATGACAATAACGTGATGATAATTATGCTTTATAATTTATCATTCATTGAATTCATGTTCGTAAAACTACTCATTTACATAATAATTAAAAAATGAAAAAATATATGTATTTACAAAAATTTCTCTAATATTTTATATAAATATATTATTAAACGCTCATTCAAGGTAAAAATATATATTGCAAAGTTATAATATTCCTATATTTCTATGTTTAAATGCAATCATTTTTTTTTTTAATTTACTCAATTAACTTAAATTTCGAACTACGTGATAATTAATTAGTTTGCTTTACCGTTGAAATGCGAAATTCAATTTATACCATGATGTTCTCGCTTTGAGCTTCATTTCCATTAAACTGTAGTGTATAAAAAAAAAAAAATTTTTTTTTAAACAAACGCAATGAATTCGGATGATATGTTTATGCTTGTAACACGGTTGAATATATGAAGAACGGAATACAGCATCGGCCTCTCACTGTGCTAATTTAATTAACCGGCCATCCTCGCGTATCGAAAAATTGACGTTATTCTGTAACCGGAATAGAATCGAGCGAGGGAGGCAAAAGTGCTGAATCGAAGCACATTTTGTTCGTGATCTCGTTCATCGATTATTTATGGCTTCGCGTGACGAACGAGTTTCTCCGTGCCGAAATTTTTATCGTACACGCGTCGGTGAAAAAAAAAAAAAAATCTAGTTTGTCTCGTTTATACGGACGCGACTTGTCACGAGCGAACGTTTCTGATAATGCGACTGAACTTTCGCGTAGCGGAAATAAAGAACAATGCGTGACTTTTTTCTGTTTAATTTTTGCCGATTATTACGGCGATTTTTCCCGACTCGAACAACCGTTGTTTTTAATTTTTTACATACAAACCGCATTAAATTTTTGTCGAGCTTATTCCCGTTTGTTATTCCTTTGAAAAAGATTGGAATCGCAGAGTTTGCTATCGCAAATATCTACCTCAATCTTATATCACCTCCGCAATACACACTCCTTCTCTCTCCAAATCTTTTCATATTTGCAATAAACAAAGGTATGGCAGTTTTAAAAAATTTCCAACTTAAATTTGAATACCTTGTTAGGAGGTAATTATTATAGCGATATTAATTCGGCTCTTATCAATATCCTTGCGAAAAATCAAAACATTTGGCATAACATCGATATTTTCGTGACAGGATGCGACGACGGGGATTCGAAAAATCGTACGTTGAATCAATTCAGAAAGACTAATCGAATGAAAATGAATATGCGATAATTTTCTCGAATCTACGACCTCGATACGTCAGTTACACACGATGAAAGACAAATCGAGTTACGTTGTAAAATGAGCAGCAGCCTGATGCAGCACGATGACAGCGGCTTTAAAATTTCAGTCGCAGATTGAATTTGACGTTATACTAACGCTCGCGCCGAAAATTCTACGCGCCAATTCCATACAATCCTCCGTACGTATATATGTATGTATGCTCGTCTAATCTGGCATCTCGGACGGATTAGTCGCGTACGATGGCGGAGGCCAATTGCACTTAATTGCCAGTCAAGGATGCTCGTTAAATTCGCTTTAATTCCGTAGCATGGTCGGCGTCCTTAAGTAGTGGAATTTCGATAATGCCTTGTTATTGTTGCCGGTGCTTCCGGAGCGGAGCGGTTACTTAGAGCAGCGAAAAGCTTGCTTTGAGACGTTTTGCCGTGAATTCTGATGTAAAGTAGGCTCCATCCATCCGTGCATTTATTAACGTAAGCAATATGAAGTTTTCCTCTGCAGAGCGCGTGTTAATTTCACCATACGCGGCTACGCAAATAATTCAACTATTTCTTTTAAATTCTAAATAATACTCGACATACATAACACATCACTCGATAAGTCTCCGGTCTAATTAAGAAAACAATTTTTTTTTTTTTTTTTTTTTAGAAATCACGTGGGTCTGTCAACAATGTTGCCATAATGTGTCAGACCGGGGGACTTATATGCCTGATATAAATTCTGACATAATCGTATTCTTCTTTACTTTATTGAAATACTTGAAACTGATATTTTTGTCTCTGACAATTTGATTTATGTGAAAGCATAATGGGATTATCGTAGATATATTTGATGAATGAATCAATTGGTTTCCATTTCGAGAATGGCTTGTCGGCGCCATAATCAGAAGTATAACGTAATCAGGCGCGAGCGCGGGGCAGTATACAGTGAGCGAGTTGCATATCGATGATCGCATTGACAGCTGAGCGCTCAAAGAGCAAAAGGTCGTATTTATAATAGCCGCTATACTAAATATATGTCCCGCTATAGTTGCGCGTGGACAGATTTACACCGATTATCGTGTATTTATTTCGACGTTCGTTACCGCGAGCGTATCTCGTTTATAATTCATCGCGGATCGCGGAAAACATCAAACGCCGGAGTATCATTTTAGCGAGTTAGTAGAGAGTGCATTTAGAAAATTATGCCCCGGTGAAACCGTGTTTTGCTTCGTAATCCGTTGACTGCGACAATCGTTTCGCGTAACTGACTACTATTCGTTTACGGGAATAACATTATTGGCAAGGGATTTCGTATTCAGTCGCAATTTATTAGCGTTTGTTTGATTTTCAGAGAGAGGGAAAGAGAAACTGCACGTACGAGTACAACTCTCGTTATGATTTATCGAATTCTTTATCGAGAAGTAAATGTATTTCCGTCAAATTTATGATAAAAGTTTTGTGAATAAATAACTACGAAATATCAAACGAGATAATGAACAAAATCTCGAATATTGAATATCGTTCGAACAAATAAGCTAAGTTTATTAAAAATACTTTCTTCTCGTTTAATTTATTAGAAAATGTTTTAAAATATATTCTAAACTCGTATTAAATTTTCGAGATTCAACGAATATTTCGAAATCATCAAGAAAAGCTAATCACGATTCCGGACAAACATTCCATTCAGTCCAAGCGGCAATATTTCATTCGCGGCCGACGTTTCCGCCAAAATTCGTTTTTCTCTTGTTAGAGAAGATTTCCCAGCCGCGAGAACGTCAGCAGGAGACGCTGGTCCGAATATCCGCGAAACGAAGGCGGATGGATACAATATTCCGGATCTTGTCGTCCCATCCTCTCTCTCTCTCTCTCTCTCTCTCTCTCTCTCTCGGCGAGAGAGAATCTCTTCTCTCTTTCCCATCCGTTAGCAGACTACATTTCGCAATTTGCTTAAGCAAACCTTTCCAGAAATTCATATCCGTCCCCCGAGCTATCCTGACGCGTCTACAGCTTCTTCTCCGAGTAAGCACCGTGCATCTGACGTTTTTAAGACGTAATCCTGACGTGATATTTTCTGCTTGTGCGTGTTCCGAGGAGTTGAGTCGAGAAAACGTGGGCGGGATGTAGCTTGCAATTGGGGAATGTTGATCCATCATCAGTTGGAAAAAACGAGTCTCCGAAGTGCATACTGTGCGATATACTTTTGTGTATCTTTATTAAACATGTTTAGAACGCGAGATTTTAAAAATGTCATGTTAAGCGAAGTCCCTCGTGCATGAATATTGAAATAAGTTACATTAAAAAAGCTTGTGAAATTGTAGCTGCGTACAAAGAGATAATCGGGTGCAATAAAGTTTTTGCGAAGAAATCCGCATGAGATTTTCGATTGCTTCTTACGATTACAGTTTTACGACTTCTTTTATATAAGCGTTATCCACAGAAAGCTTTCAGTATACAGTTACCTTTTGTATTCTGTGTCGGTGGAGAACTTAGGATACATTTTTTACGAGTCTCAAAAATCCTAGCTTGTCCCAATGCGAGCTTTCCAGACAGATTGCGTCTCGTGCTCTTGACATTTTTAAGACATAATTCAGACTTTCTTCTTTGCCAGCTACGAGGGCAGACTTCAAGAGTTGAAAGTCGCGTCGAGCAAAGCATCTCGAAAAGTCGAGACGGCTTATTTCGAAATTGGGTCATGATTTTCTAGCTTCGACACTCAAACTAATGCCTTTGTCTTTTAAATAGATTATTGTGGATATTTGGATATTTGGATTATTTTATATATTGATCATATATTTATAATAATTGCTTTGACATTTTAAATACAAGTTTATTTATACTTTAATTAGATTCTTCGTTTAACTTTATCAACCTCAGTCAATCTCGTAATATGAATTTTTAGCCCTCTCTCGGAATGTTGCGCGACATTATTTTTGAACAATTTTTATATAATTACATCGTGGTTTTCGCGCGCAACCATGCGAGTGTCACGACGTGTACGTGCTCGAAAGGATCGTACGTGCCTTCGCTAACAGCGCGAGAACGCCTTTTTGCCACTGTGCTACATAAAGCGTAGCATAAGATAGACCCCTGAAACACGCGTGCGGATCTTTCGGGGCGTTTGTATCGTTACAATTTTCGCAGAATTTACAGGACGAGAGAGAGAGAGAGAGAGAGAGAGAGTGTCTCAGGCTTTACACATAGTACGCCTTATGCGAAAATCCTCATTATCAATTTAATGGCGCGTCGCCGTTTATAATCTCGCTTCAAACAATGTCTGATTCGCTTTGTCTGCGCGCGGCAGGACAAATTACCGACCCTCCATTTAATTTAATACCCTCGTCGTTCGTCCTCATGTCGTCGCGGTGCTCGACGTGACGGAATAATCCTCAAAGAACATTATTTTCAAGCGACAGATACGCACACCGATCAAGGGAAATCGCGCGACGCTTTTTCGTCGGTTCTCAATCGATAAACGGCCACTTGAAAACATAATTCGTGGACCGAAAGGAACGACAGAGAGAGAGAGAGAGAGAGAGAGAGAGGGAGAGGGAGAGGGAAAGAGAGATTCATCGACTGTGAGAAATAAGTAAATCCATGCGACCCGGTAGACCCTTTTACTCGTCGTTCCGTCTTCTCCCTTTCCTTCCTTCCTTTCCTTTCATTTCCTTTCGCTACACAAAAGGCACTGAAGCGTATCCGCTTCGTAATCCGCGAAGAAACGACTTCGTTACTGGATTTTCTGTACCGTAAACCAACCGCCGCGACGATGGCGAATGGATGGCCGTCCGTCTGCCGCGGTGGTCGCGAACGATAAGGCGCTTTAATGCGTTTTATTGATTGCAGCGGTAAACAAAATAGATATCCGCGTTTTAACGTGGTTGTTGTATACATTCTCTACATGTTTTTTTTTTTTTTTTTTTTTTTTTTGTTTTTTTTTTTCAACCAGTCTTTCTAACACGAACGTGTCGAATTGAGTGCAATTTTGCTTCAAATAGAGCAAGATAATCTAAATGTGTGTTTGTTTGTTTTTCGCCTAGAAATTTTTTATAGAATTGGCAATCCAATAACATAGTGTTTCAATTTATATATTATTTTAATTTCAATTTGTGATCAATCGAAGATTTATAATTAAGATGACGTATCACATATGTATATGTATTTATCGCAAATATGAGGTACGTGCGAGATTCGTAATTAAATTGAATTTGTAAATCTCTTTCTCTCTCTTTTCACCTTTGTCTTCACCTTTGTGCGCATCGCATTTTCTTTCGTTTAATGAGCCCATCTGAATCTTCCTCTCTTGAAATTACGCGTCCTCCTTTCTTTTTTTTTTTTTACATATATATTTTATACACGCTCTACTTTGCAAGTAGTATCGCGTCGTATAAGGACCGAAGACGTTCCACAAAGGATTTTCCCGCGTTACCGCCTTCCCCTGCCTCCTCTCCCTTTTTCCTCCAAGAAAACGCGAGTCAGCAGCGACGATGGGATTGCACGGCCTAGGAGAAAGCGGGAGGATGGAGCGCGAAAACCGAGGAGGACTAAACATGATGCGAAAGAGGGAGATGAGAAAAGAAAAAAAAAGAGATGGAGGGTGGTGGGAAAGGACGGACGATTCTTTTGAACCGACGTGCGCATCAGCGGGCGGGCATCGTTCTGATTTGCAAAGGCATTTCCGGGATTGTCGTTCTCTGTGTAGCTCGCGTCGCGCGTTTATTCTCCGTCTTTCCCTCGGCTTCGTCCTCGTTTCCGGTGACGAGGCCACTTTCCTACGATCGTCTGTTTCTCCCTGCGCATTGCCCGGGATATTTTTCCTAATCCTCGCCGATGCGACGCAGGACGATCGATATCTCGTCGACGATGACACACCGGATCTATTAAATATATATTTGAATCGGATATTTGACAGGAAAGAATCACATTTAAAAAAAAAAAATTCGTGGACAGGAAAACTTATTTTTATTTAAAGACAGATATTTATTAATCGTCATCAATAAAGACATGAAACGCTATTATGCTAATCAATTTAATCAATCAGTAAAAATCTTGAACTATTTTAAATCGTAAGCATGAGGTTTTTTTTGAATGACAAATGTACAGACAGAAATTTATTTTTATTCGAAAGAAAAATTTTGACATTTTTGAGATAATTAATTCATTTGCAATTCATTTATCTCAAAGAAATATAATTATTATTAGAATCTTGCCAAAAAGAGAAAAACGGAAAATGTCCGAGTACTTTGACAGTGTTTGCTCCATACGTTAGGAAATTCGGGGCAAAATAAGTTTCTTCGTGGCGTCGCGGCGCCGCGAGTCTCAAAACTAGCAGTATCTATGGCTCGCGCGAGTGGCAATTTTCCGCGACGTGACAAACGCCAATTAAACGACGTCCGCGGACTCGCGCGCGGTGTAAACAATACGGAATTCAATAAACCTCGCTGTTCCTGGCGCACGCGAAAGTCCAATATTTGACTCGGCCGTAGATTAAGCTCGAAAGCCCGGCGCGCGTCGAACTTTCCAGATTGCTCTCCCGTCGCCTATGCCGCCATTAATCGAATATGACAACTTTGACTATTGGATCAATGATTGGCCGAAGCGTCAGTAACTATGCGATATCATTTTTATTCGGCTTATTCAAATGATAAAATAATGAATAACAAAATTGTTTCTCGTTTCATTACGCAAGGTTTGTGAAAAAATTGTTAAGAAATTATGAAAATCGAGAAAGTCTAACAGAAAAAATAGTAATGAAAAAAAAAAACATCTGGAGACTCGAGAAAAACATTTCTATAATTTGTGGCAATAAATTAAATCACATATTTTAATCGATATTAATCAATGTCATTATCAGTATCAGAATAACAAAATGTTATTTAAAAAAAAAAAAAAAAAAAAAGATAATAAAATATGCCGAAGTAATTTTTTCTTTTGCTCTCAATTTTCATATGCTTCTCCGAAATTGTTGTTATTGTAGTTCAAACTTTGCGGAGACTCGAGAAAGAAAGAAGTTTACGAGAAGGAAGCGGGAAAAGTTTGGGGAAAAAAAAAAAAAAAAAAAAAAAAACTTTCGCGTTTTATTCCCAACTCTGAACATCATAACGAGAAGTGATTTTATTTTCGAGGCTCGCTCGCTCGAATCGCCGTCTCATTTTCGCGATATATTCTCGGTCTCGTGGCGAAACAGTCGGCGAGAGATGTCGTGTTATTATAACGGATTTATAACGGATAACATAGTAATTCACGACGGCACCGGCGACGCCTTGGATTTGATTTTCGCCTCTACCGCGTGCACGTGTAACGAGCTGAACCCTCTAATTGAACCCCCGCAGGAATGCTTCTGCAGGAAGCTCTCCTCTCTCCATCGGAGAGGATTACAATAACGCGGGTAACCGTGGACAAGCGGCGCTGGCGACAGGTAAACGCATACCGCATGCCTCTGGTCAGCACGCCAGCCAAATATCAATTAGCCCCGTTGATGAGAAATCTCACCGTGCGTCAATGTTAGTTACAGAAATACGCGCTACCGCTTTTCCTACATCGTGATACTTTTGTTTACGACAATATTCATATCAACGAGTAGAAATATAGTTTGCAAAAATTTTACTCAAATTAAATCAAATTTTTTTTCCCGAGAAATTTCCAAGAAATGTCTTTAAAAATTGTTGAATAATTGAAATATTTGTTTCTTGATTATAATTATTCCTATCGTATATTATAAAGAGATTAAAAGAAAAATCGTAAATACTCGAAGTGCAAAAAATACTTAAAAAGTCTTAATCTTATCCGATATTTATTAAAAACTGGATGTATTTAAAAAAAAAGAAATTTCAAAGATATCTGATATGTTTATTTAAACTTTGATGGTTTTCTAGTAAAATAAAGTTACAAACGTGTATCTAAAATTCATCACTTAATTAACGTTTTGTATAATTGCAAAAATGCGCTCTCCGTGACGAGACGTGGGCGAACGAGGAGAAAGGGGAAGGGAGAGAGCTTTGGACAACGAATTACTTCGATGTTGGGGGCGTACGGAATCTCTGCTTACGAATCGGATAGAAATTCATTTCAGTAGTCAAGCCGAGATGTACGCGGAAACGCCCGCAAAATCTATCGCGGGCAAGAAACTCCATCAGAGACGCGACTACAACTTCGGCCATTCAAGAATAATCGCGTGACACCGCGACAATGAGGCCAAAACGCAGCGCCGTTCTTTTGAGACCCCGCTCGCCTGCACCCGGCATTGTTCTCCAATCTCGCATTGTGTGTCGCGAACTTTTGAATATAATAACAATAAGAAACGCGCATTAAAATACACTACATTGTGCATAAAAAAGGCGTGTTGAAACGCGAGAGTATATTGTCTCATAATTGTAAACAAATTTTTATTTATTAGGCTTGGTTTATTAAGTTATTTATATAACTTTATTAATTTTGATTAAAAAGTTTGATATCTATTCTTATCAATTTTTTAAATACATATTAATAACATATTAAATAATATTTTTTTTTTGTTCGGCGATAATTAATATCTTTGCGAGATATTAATTTAACAGAAAAAATATCATTTTTTATTTGTCTTGCTAAATAATTATAAAATAAATGCAATACATTTTCGGTAACGTTTAATTTCGAGGTTTTAATTTGCTTTGCCGATAGCTCTGATGTTCGAGAATAAGAAAAGATTCCGAGACCTCGTTTAATCGGTCGTTCGTCTTGTGTTGTGGATAGAGTCGCTCGGTCCTTGCATCGAACACTCCGGCCAAGTGTCATCGCGGATGACGCTCGAGGCGAACCGTTCGATCAGTCGCCGAGCATTACTACTTAACTCGTTTCTCTCGAACGGAGCGCCCGATTCGAAGACTCCTTTCCGAGTTTACTCCTCTCTTCTCGAACTAGGTGCAAGCTGTTCTCTCTCCTCTCTCTCTCTCTCTTTTTCTCTCTCTCTCTCTCTCGATTTTAACACGAGAGGTACCAAATTGTCGGACAATTCTGACACGATAGAGAAACTTTCGAGATGTTCGTAGCGTCCGATCGGTCGTCGACTTTCGTCACTGGCTATTCTCGATACAATCGAACCTCAATTACCTTCAAGAGCGAGACCACAACCGTGAACTTTACACATGTCGGTCTTGGCAAGCTTCCTGACCAATGATTTTTAATATTTTAGTTGGTGGAAAGACGTGTATTCTTTTTTATTTTCTGGCCGAAGTGCGGTTTATAATTTCGACCACTTAAACAGAGTCGCGAAAAGATATAAGAAATTTGTATATACATTTTAAAAAATTTAAAAAGCGACAAAAAATGTACCAACGATGTGCTTAGTTTTTAAATTATATATATTTTTTTTAGTAATGGTATCATAATTTTTTTTTTTTTTAGAAATGTAGCAATCACTGCTGTCAACTTTTTGTTATATTTAACGAATCTGTGACATTATTCTGTTTTCTAGACATTCAATTTTCTAGACTTAGCCTTTTGATCGACTCTTGATGTGATAGATTTACAAGGTTTTAGAATGAAAATTGCAATGCCAATCCAATCTGTCTTCCCTCCTTCTCCTTCTCCTTTCTCTTTCTCTCTCTCTCTCTCTTTTTCTGTTTTTCTGTGAACTTTCAACGACGCTTTCGTCCGCGCAGATTCGCCCTCTTTCGCTTTCCGCTTTTACTATACTTTTTCTCAGAGTCGGAAAGTTTAAAGAAGTTTGCTTATGCCGCAATCAAGAGAAAGAATAAGAAGGATCTGTCTTATTTATCTTTCCTTTCGGCGGAAAACTTGATAGCTCGGCTTGGCTTCGATATAATCTCCCTTTGGCAAGTCAGGAAAGCGGAAAATGATAGGTAAATTTTAGACCTTGGCAAAAGAGAAAAACATATACTTTGTCTCAACGGTATCTGATTGACATGCACGAATTTTACTTAAAAAAGAACTCGCCAGTAAATTAATCCTAAAATTAAATACATTTTACATTTTAATCTAACGAACAATATATATATATTTTTTTTTTTAATATAAAGAAAAGAATTAATTCATATGTTTTAAAAGCGGCGGAAATTAAATTTGAAAAAAAAAAAAATGTGCAAAAAGCTTGTATAAGAATTGAATGAAATTTTCATACGAATGGTTCTATTATGCCACAATCGCGGCCAAAAATTTTTACCTTTACATTTTCAAAATAAACGGTTGAAGTACATATTAGATAGAACAGAGTCTACGCAATCTTAGCTTGAGTATATTTGGCATGTCTGAGTTTGTAGGCATGATGACATCATCGGCTATCTTGCCTCGAATATGAATGCAGAGCGAAGGAAACAGAAACGTGCGGCGAAATTGATACTTCGCAAAGGGGGGGGGGGGGAGACATTCGATTAATATATCGTTTACTTCGCTCTTTGCGGCTTGTTTGTTTAATGGAATAAAAATTTCTCAAAGAGAGAGAGAGAGACAGATAAATGTGGATACGTCCAATATTTTTGAATATATACGTCTACAATGACGTCCCATGACGAGAGTATGTACCGGACAGGATTGAAAAGCGCGAGGGGGGGATCTTTGATTCGAGAACCACTTCTGCGAAACCTCCTCTTTTTCTTTTCTTTTCTTTTTTTTTTTTTTTTTTTTTTTTTTTTTTTTT
>JBCAUJ010000005.1:6967569-7057735 GCA_038406275.1 Cataglyphis albicans | reverse complement strand
TTTTTTTTTTTTTTTTTTTTTTTTTTTTTTTTTTTTTTTTTTTTTTTTTTTTTTTTTTTTTTTTTTTTTTTTTGTTTGCTGCCTCATCTGCACGTCGACATCTCGTTGCCGACGTTCGCGAGTTTCTACAACCTTTCTTCGCTTGGCTTCGGCTTCCCCTTTCATGACCGCAGTCAAAAGTTTGCTACAGCGCATTGTGACGGAAATTGACGGTGCGAGGAGTGAGAGACAGCCTCTTTTGATCGACATTCGAGTGAAACCATACCGAGTGTTGATCGAACTCGAGGAGATGGAGGGTCGGCACGAAAAAAAAAAAAAAAAAAAAAAAAAATGAGCGAAACAGTAAATTAATTTCACTCATTGTTGGCGTAATAAAATGCTCGGAAAGAATATTCAATTTGAAATACGCGATGAAAATTGCCGTATAATTTTCTTCTTAATAATGTAGATATATTTTTATATTTTGCAATTTATTCTGTATAATTATACGGAGTAGAATTATACAGGAGAGACAGAGAAGAAACAACTATAAACATAAATAGCGGATAAAAAAATATTAATGAAATAGATGTATAGTTTAACAGAAAAAAAATGCATTAATTTGTACGACTCGATATACCGCTGTTAAAAATGCTTAAGGATATTTATCTGGAATTATTTCATCATTCTTGAGTTAATTTGCGAGGCGTCCTTATTGCTCGATGCTTAGCCATCTAGATATCTGCCTTTGATCGACAGCCTCATAATGCATGCAATGCAGTAATGAGTGCTTCGCGCTCGTTGAATTATTATGTGCATGGAAGGGAACGACGAGGCTTCATCGAGCGTGCCAGGAGCAAGAGGAAGGAATAAAGCGCAGCGATGACAAATAACAATTTGAATAACTCAACGCGCGTTTTGTGCACGCGATTCAGTCCGGTACTTAAAAAAACATGTCGCGCTACGTAACGATATAGATACTGCAACATTTGTTCATTTTAATATTTATATTTTTAATAATACCTTAAATAGCGAAGAATATCATCGTGTGTATCTCATTATTTATTTTCTCTCTACATTATTATAATTAATGGAGAGAGAAAAGAATAATTTTATTAAACATTATATATTATTTTTGCGATTAAAAAATGCAGCGTGATTTTGTAAAATGGGGAAAAACGCTGTCATCTTTTGATTAACGGCGTTATTCGCGACAATCCGATTATGTTATTTCGCGAACTGTATCAATCGCGCGTCGGAATTGAAATCTAAGGGGGCGGAATGCGCGGGTGCGCACACGCACCACGCACCACGCACCGTTGCATCGCTGTGTACGCCACGTTAATCCTCCTATGGAATTATCCACGTACGGCTGCACGCTCGCCGATTATTCCCCGTAGACTATGCCGGCTTGATTCGCACGATGCCGCTAAATAATTTGCAGAAGCTAATCTATTCGCCTGTCAAAATATTTAGTTTTAATCCGGTCGCCCGGATTCGTTAGCGCGTTTTACTCTTCTCCAACTAGACGATATTCTCATATTAAACTTATATCGACGATATGATCATTGCGTCATAATCGAATTGGCCAATTGGATGAGATAACTTGAGCTAAGTGACAGATAATTAAGTAGAATTACTTCCGATCAGTGTAAGATTAAATTAAAATTTTATACATATCGAAATTTATGTAATTTATTGTTCGGACTGAGTTAGCGATGATGATCGTATATATAAACAGCTGATTGACGTGCACGCGCTATATTTTGGATGTTGTTTGTCCTCATACGCGTACCGATGATGTCTCGAAAGAGATAAGGGCTTTTCACGTGTATCGTCGATATATAATTTTTCCATTCCGTTACGCGCGCACTCGAAATAAGATCTTTCTCCGCAGATTAAACACGCGCGCGTGTGTTATAGATTTTTAGACGCGATTGCGTGTACTCTCGTCGCTCGCATGAATTTTGCAATAAAAGCCGCGCTGGAGGCGCCCACTTATTTTCCCTTCCAGCATCGCTCTCAACATATTCTCTTCTGCTCCCCCTGTCGACCCTTTCAACTTCGTCCCCTCTCTCCATCCCTTACCCCTTGTCTACACCGATGGAATTTCCCTTCCGCATAGTTCCTCGGCACTTCTCACGTCAGCTGCGATCGCTCGTTCGTGAAATTCCACGGCGCTCGATATCGGTCTTTTTTTTTTTTTTCTTTTTTTTTTTTTTTCCTTCCCTTTCTTTCTCCCTTCTCTCGCCCTTTATTCTGTCCGCCTGTCTCGGACTATTCCGCTCTCTCCTTTCTCCCCCATTCAACCCAGAGATAATGCCCGTGCATGGGTTATAAAACCGTCCCGATTTTCCGTACTCCAAAATTCGCGCGAAGCGAATATCTCTACCGTACTCGCTTCTCTCTCGTGAAATCTGCCAATTTCACTTTTTAATCTTCTTCGCTCTCGAAATTTATTTCGAATTTTGTGCATGCAAAAGACAATATATTTTCCTCATACGTGCTTTTTTTTTTTTTTTTTTATCTTTTTTCCGTTACATGTCACATTTATTAATATGATTTAGCCGAGATAAAAAAAAAAAATCCATTTAAACGAAACAGGATATGCAGTTTTAATTATAAATGTTGCATTAATCTTTTAATTACATTTTTATTGTGATTTTCTCAGCTCTTTCTCACGTTTTCGCAAAAACTCTTTACTCTTTGAATACTTCACTAATTTGCTCGCTAAAAATAATATTTCACACCGCTACTGCACTTAAACTTCACAATTATCTCGCGTGCAGATCGCGCGCGCGTGCCGCAAGAGCGAGTTAAATCGCGATTATGCGATTGCGATCTGATTGCAGCGTTAATACGCCGGCTTAGATTACTTCAAGGAGAAACTTGCGCGGCTGCATTTAAAATCGTTCGCGGAGTGGAATGTTTTAGGAGAAACCGTGCGGTTTAGGAGAAGATAAGCGGATAAAAATGCGATTATTCGGTCAAGTGGCGATTCGTCACTCGATCGTCCATCGCGTTTGTCATTAATCGCTTAATTGGTTATTTATGATGACGAAAAAGCGAAGGCTATAAATAATTCATCGGCCGAAAATTGGGTACGCTATACGACTCGCAAAAACATTGATTACGAGATATTCAATGCTATCGGGATTTATTCTTGATTAGACATGCGCTCGTACGTTTGCGGATTTAATGTGAGATTTGCAGGCGAATTGAAAACAATCAATGCATTTTGAATGAAATAAAATGCGATTTTCGATACACATTGATACAGGAAAAAAATACTCATTTCGGAAAGGGATATTTCCGAGAAGCGAGAAAATATACTCTCTCGCGCGACTGAAATTTCAAACTCATTTAATTATCATTTCTCTGATTGACATCGGACTCGCATGATTTTCGAGCAAAAGAGAATCAATTAAAGGAAATGTTTGTTGAAACTGTTTCGTAGCCTTGTGACTATTATTTTAACAAATTATAAATATATTTAGAGTTTATATTTTTTTCTTATATATATATTATATTTATCTATTTTAGGATTTAACTATTATACATTTTTTGTTTCTTTCATAATAAAAAATGTTTTTATTTTTTCATCAATCAGCTCTAATTGTCTTTAAAAAAAATTCGTATTCTTTCTTCAGAAATATATTTATAAATGAACAACTATTAAATGAATATTTTTTGTCATACGAGAAGACTTAATTGGTTCGCGCGCTTTTTATTGTGATTTCTTATCGAATAACCAAAGAAGGGTCTCACGAGATCTGCCAACTCTTGATGAGAATTGCCATTGTACTGCCGGGTCATCTCCCGCAGCTTTCCTTATTATAGTACATGTAAACGACGGTTTAAAAGGGAACGTCCGGAAAGGTTGTGACCCGCGTGTTCGTGCGACGATCCTCGATGCCATCATGGCGTCGCATTCTTGCAGGTGAAACGAGGATGGACCGCGCTAATGGATTTTGTTCGGCGGCTCTTTGTGTCCGCGATTAATCTATCAGCCTTCCGCGCAATGGCCGGTCCTTCCATTCGGTGGCTCTCAAGCTCTGGTCTTGATCGCGGCGAGCTTGCCAGACGGCGACAGCAGGATAATTATATCTCTTTTCCTCTCTCTTTCTCTCTCTCTCTCTCTCTCTCTCTCTCTCTCTCTCTTTATCTCGTGTGACACGCGATCGAGATATCTGTGCTTTTCTATTAGTACCCTTATCGTTTGTTTCTCGGTGTCTCGTGGGATAACTTTATATTACGTAGATTAAAGGGTTAGATTAAAATGGACGATGGAAAAAAATGATTGCTTTTTCGATTTTTATCTTATTTAAATTATGTGTGTTTTATGAAACTTATTATATTTTTTTATCATTCATACATTTATTATTATAAATAATTTATTATTATAAATAAATAAATCTTTGAAAATTATATATGATAAATGTATAAATATATTCGCGTATATACAACATTTTGTTTCTCTTTACAAGTGTGTGCATATGTGTGCGAATGCGGTGAACATAGTTATTCTGGATCGACGAATCGGAGGTAAAAAGAAAAAAAAATGAAATATATATTCTTTTATTTTAACATTCTCTCTGACCGATCGTAGCTTTTTTAAACCGCTGGCAAAACTGCGCAAACAACATTTTTTTTTTTTTTTTTTTTTTTTTTTTTTTTTTTTTTTTTTTTTTTTTTTTTTAAGACAAATTGTCATTTATTTATTTATATGATAGAATTATATATCAATTTTCTCGATCTTTTTCGCTATACAATTAAAAAGAAAAGCGTTGTGTTGAACGACATCACAAACACATTTTAAATTAATAATAATAAATAATTCCCGTGCGAATTATTACAGTTATTGGAAAAAAATAATCTCCGGAAAAATACATTTAAAATTGCTTAAAACTCTTAATATTATAACGTAAGAATATTTTATTATGTTGTTATCTTTATTTCGATAAGAAACTGCACTCTTGACCAAGTCGAAAGTTCGAGGATCATGTAATCGCATAATTCACATTTGCCGATTATAATTGCAAGAGTAGGAAAAAATTAATTATTAAGATACTTGGACCGAATAATAGTTGGATAGAGAGATATCGGGGGAGAAGAATTTTTGTGGCAAATGGCGCCGTTAATGATAACGCTCGTCACTCGGTGCGGTATGTACGAATGCGAACGACGAATCGATTTTACATGCCAGATGACGTTATGTGATTCTAGAAATTTACGAGGCTAATATTTTTTTGCCAGCCAGGCAGAGCGAAACCTATCGCGTTATTAAGGAGTGCGAGTCAAAAACCGATTAGCAATAAATATCAGAAACGCTGTCCTAAATTACGTGAAGAACGTGAAAGGCAATCTATTTCAAGTTTTATATTTCGAGAAATTGTTCTTCAGTGCAGTATTATATTTTTTTTTTTTGTAAATAATTTTAATTTTTTTATAATATAACATTTATATAGAATAATATTTAGATAAATGACACATTTTGAGAAAGAGCTAATTTCTAACGCTTGGCAGATATCTTCGATTTCTTCAATTCACATAATTTGATTCGAAAACTTACCTAATTAGCAATCTTCTTCGACATCCGGGATAATGAAACACGTTGCTCTTCCAGCGGGGCTTGGGCGAAAATAAATATAGCCCCTGGCACTTAAATAGCTGTAAGATTCCTAAACCAGGATCATACTCGTCGAAACTTTGCAGCGTCGCGCTTCTCTCTCTCTCTCTCTCTCTCTCACACACACACACACACACACACTCTTCTCGCAAAATTAGTTCCTCCACGGAAGTGCACCATTCTCATTAATTATGTAATCACGTTTCGTTACGCTCGTATTTCCTCCGCCTTCGTCTCGCTCGTGCCTTCCTTGTGCGATATCTTGTACGTTTAACTCGCGTTCTTCGAATGTCGGCGACATTTCTTACGAGATGTCAAATAGGCCACGAAAGTTTTCGTGGCTTAGTGTCTTCGAGATGAAAGTTTTCGCGCGTCGGATTTTTCTAACTGCGTGTGCATTTATACGCTGAATTTTTTATTAGCGGAAAAAACATGCGCGCGATTGAAATTTTTTTTGCAGACATTTTGGTTGTATAAATTTTGCCCCGGCGAATTTCCGGAAATCTGGACAATATGCCATGGAAGATTGGTATTATATTTTGTGAAAATATATTCTCATGGGAAAAAAATGGGATATTATTCGGATATTATTTTTATTTAGTTTATTAACAGCATATATACACAACAGACACACACACACACACACACACACACACACACACAGACGATTAATAATAAAATTAGTTGATTTACATAATTAAATCGAATTGCTTATTTTTGTATAATAACGTTTTCTATATCATAGAAAAGCAAAGCGCGGGTATTATGGCTATTCAGGGGCAAACGAATTTTCGTAATATCGCCTTTACGCTCGCGAGTATTACGGCTCACACAATGCCGGCATTATGAGATCCCATTCTCTACTAAAGTGGATCACCAATAGAACGCGCTGACAGCACCTTTCTTTTTATCGCAATCGTTCGAGAAGATTCAGCTTCTTTGATCAAGTCGGATTATGTGCAACCAAAATTGTTCTTTCTTTTTTTTTTTTTTAGAAATAATATAATTTTTACAAATAATATTGTAATGCGAATATTGTAATTTTCTCCACATAAAATTATTTTTAGGTTCCCTTCATATTTCTTAAATCGAATAATAATCATATACTTTACATATGAAAATTTTACAGCTTTAATCTCATCTATTTCAGAATCTATATTTTTCTGTCTAATCAAACGATACAAAGGATAGAGTAATAATAATTTTGAGAGATTTAATCTAGATGGGAAAGATCTTTAATTTTAAATTTTCGAAAAAAATTGTATTTTCAAAAACTCTTCTTGTACATTCCAATTTATATTTCAGTTATGCTTCCGACACACATTTACCGCTACACATAAAAAAAAAAAAAAAAAAACAGTCTTTATTCTCGAGACAAATAAATGGACGCGGCAGGTATAAGTCAATCGATATTTAATTAGATGTCTCGCATGGCAGCTTGCCTGCTCCTCGCTCGTAACGCTTATTACCGTGTACGGCTACTCGCAGTTAAGGACGATCAATTAATTAAGCTTGCCGTTTAGACGAGCATGCATACATACACACGCACGTCTCCGCGCACTCACACTCGCGCAATAACGTACGTACGTACGCGCATTTCAATCCACGTTGTTGTTGCAAACTACGTCGTTTTATACCATCGACCCGCCAGTCGGAAACAACAATTCGCTATTGATTTAGCCGATAAATGGAATTAAATACTCACGCGTATACGCCCGAATCCGGGGTGCCGCTTTTGTGCTTAATCGCGCTGCTGCATTTCCGTTTCCTGTGGCAACAAACGCTGGTCGTTTTAGTATCGCTCGCAATTCGCGCTTTTCGCCAATATTACGGCTTAATACGAGTGCCTTCGATCACACGATGCCGTTTCGGAATCGCAACGCCGTAATCATAAACCTATCTCGCTAACAACCGTAAATGGGATCGTAGTTGAACGTCCTTTTAACGAATAAGTATCTATTTTATTTGCCATAGATTTTATCTTATTCATATTTTTTCAGTGTAGATGTTTGTCGATATACATGTAATTAAAAAGATTATTAAAAACTCCTTTTCTCGTTTTTTAATTTTAAATCAAAATTATTTACCATGCACACACACACATACACACGCACACGCACACACACATACACACGCGACATAGAAAAATAACAAATATTTTTATTGGTGCAATATTTTTCATTTATTAAAAAAGTGACAAGTTGTGATCGGGTCTTTTCTGTCTGGACCTGCTGTCAATATATATCAAAGTCATATGTATATATCAAATTTTGTCTCAATATTAAAAGTTGATATTAAGCGTGTCATTGTTGCGTCGCGTGAAAGATTATCGAGTTGATTTACATCGCCCCCGCGCCAGCCGCTGTTTAGCCGTCCCGGTTTCGTGCGAGTTTGAAAAATGAGGAGCTTAATTTCAATTTGCCATTGAACCATTGAGCGGGGAGGGGAAGGTAGTAAACCTCGCGTGTTCCTCTCGCACGATCGCGCACGCCGATAGTCCTTTCTCCGGTCTTTATCGCGTCGACCACGACGCGATTATCGATTAAGGGCGACTTATTTAACAAACTCTCATTGCCGGTTTTTCGATATATCAGCCTAACTTATTCGGGAACGGAATTTTCTTTTTAACGGGTATAACACATCGCTCAATAAGTCTCCGGTCTAAGAAAAACAAATTTTTTTTTTAGAAATCACGTGGGGTCTGTCAACAATGTTGCCATTATAGTGTCAGACCGGGGACTTATCGAGTGATGTGTTATATATTTTCTTCTTTTCTCCGAGGGAAAAATCCATTTTATTCGAAAAAAAAATATATATATATATTGTTCGTATCGTATATAAATATATTATCGGCGCAATTTTTTTGATGAACGAGAGGAACCGACAGTCGCGCGCATGATGCACTGCGATAATCGCGTATAATCGTAGCGAAATTTTTCACTTGCTGCACGACACGTGTACGTACATAGCGATTAACACGTACTTTATGCACGAGCGAGCTTCGGTTGGAACAATATACATACACGGTCGAACGAATTAAACGACGGTGAATCGTGGTTAATCGCACGAAAACACGAGTAGGACGGCGGCCCTAGGGCGATAAAAAATACGCTGATATCGGCAAACATACAGTTGAAAAGAGCGCGTTTGTTGCGATACAAATGTACAAACATTCCGACAAAAGTGAAAAATTTTTTTCATTTTTTTTTTCTGCAACGTTCAATCTTAATACAAATGTCAAACGCGTTACAATTGATATTAAATAATAATCGAATAAATGTTACATTTTTTTTTTTTTTTTTTTTTGCAAATATATTAAAATATGAAAAATATATAGATTTGCCATTATTACGGTGCATTTAATTATTAAATCGATTAAAAATCATAAAAAAATTTTACAATGGTTTAAAAATGCGGTTTTATATTACATTTTATTTTATTGAACTTCCTCGCAAATATTTTTACAAAATTTTTTTATTTAAGCGAATAAAATACATGAAAGGAAATATATATATATTTTACAGAGAGCATTTTCGGTGCGACTTTTTTTCTCTAGAAAAAGCCGGAGCGATAGGCAGAGCAGGTTAGCCCAACGAGTTTCGCTCTTGTCGGAAAAGAAACGAAGCGTTCGCCCGTGAACGCAAATCGGGAAATCGAATTCCGTGTGCCGCTTCAGGTTAGGCGCATTATCGGCTTTTAATCAAGTTCGCTCCTTTTTCGTTCATTCCTTCCCTCCTCACTTTCTGACGTGCCTCTTTGCCTTTGTGAAAATTCCTCTTCATTCGCATGCTTTCGAGCTACGTTGCAGTTAGTTAATCGTCCTCCCCGTGAGTTTACTCTATTACGGGTAGCGTTCGAAAAAAAGTTTCACGATATCATTATTTAACATTATAAATTGATTTTTAACAAAAAATACAAGTAAAATAATTTCTTCTGCCATTTTTATATAACCCAATTTGTATTTTAAAAAATCATTATCTTCATCTTATAACACATCACTCGATAAGTCTCCGGTCTGACACATATATGGCAACATTGTTGACAGACCCACGTGATTTCTAAAAAAAAATTTGTTTTTCTTAGTTAGACCGGAGACTTATTGAGTGATGGGTTACTTAATCATCGTCTCTTCACGATCCTATATCTTCGTCAAGCTAACTTTCTACTTTCGATTTAAATTTCTCTCAGTTGCAGCTTTATACTTGTTCCATTTAATTCACCTGAGTCGCGTCAACCATCGGGTAGGAAAAAAAAAGCGCATCGTTCGTTCAGACGAGACTGCTATTATTTGATGTCGCCGTATTTGGCGGCGGAAATTTGGAAACGCGCGCGAGTCCACCGAATAAATATCGCGTCGCGATTCGTGCGACGTAGCGATTAATGGAAATCCCAGAGTCGGCTGCAGCGGAAAGTTTTTCGACTCTGCCCAACCATCAATTTTCCGACCCTCTGTTGCTGCGGAATCCGCGCGCATATCCTTGTGGTTTCATCTCTGGTTTCGTCGCTTTTCCACGCGAAACGGGAATGTCGCGTCACCCTTTTTCCGTCTATCTTTCGCGATCGATCGAACACATTTTTGTGCTGTTTTCGCCGAGCGCGATTCCCCGAATGCGGAAACGGAAGATCGCGTCCAGGAGAAGTTTTTGCCTCGGAAAGTCGCGTTGCTTCCTTCATTTTTCTACGTAGCCTTTCGGGGATGGACAAGAGGGGAATGGATACCTACCTATCTATGCTTTCATGTATTTTATCGATAAGAGATCGATAATAATACAGTGTCGACGATGTAAAATATCATTGCGTAGACTGCGACGTTTTCCTCCCGTCTGAGCGAGAAAACTTTTTCTGTTACCTTCGCGGAAAGGGAACTTTTCGAAGGAAGCCATCGACGCGGACGCGAGCTTTATATGTAGTTTTTTTTTTACGATTTAATGCTTTGCGAAACTATTTCGAGGGAAAAAGTGCGAAAATGTAACGTTACACATCGTTACATCTCCACGATGAGATGAACGTTAAAATGTCATTGCTATAAATTCGAGCGATTTATTGGGCGAAGCGCGTATGTAACACATCACTCAATAAGTCCCCGGTCTGACACATTATGGCAACATTGTTGACAGATCCACGTGATTTCTAAAAAAAAATTTGTTTTTCTTAATTAGACCGGAGATTTATATTGAGTGATGTGTTATATATATCCACTTTATTTATTATAACTTATAATTTTCTTAAATTTTGTTTTCTATCTCAATCTGATTTATTAAAAGTCTAATGTATAAACAAATAAGAATTAATTTGTCACTTAATTTTTATAATTGTCACAAAATAATTTCAAAGAAGAACGAGGCTAGAATTTAATTAACTTGACATGACACTTGACACAAAAGACATGTGTCGTCTTTTTAATGAAACATCATTTACAATTAAATTATCATTAAGAAAACAAGAGGGTGATGTCCTCTTTTTACTTAATAAAGAGACATGTAGGAGTCTCCGCATATATAGGAGGCCACGTGTAGAACAACACGCTACAATCCACTTACAGTTCCATCAAGTGGTGTTTTCTTAGGGAAGTCACCCTACTCATTCTTTATTTTCTTTTCGGGAACATTTATGAAATATTTTACAAAAGCACTCGTTAATTTTTTTTTGTTAATAAAAGCAACGAAAAAAAAAATTACAAGGATAATAACTTTCTTAATTGTCGGAATCTTTTTACGAACCGAAATTTTTTTTTTTTTTTTTTCTTTATTTTAGAAATGTTTTTCTCTATGAATTATGTAGAAATTTATGATTGAATCGATAGTTCGTTAAATAGTTTCTGTGTTTTAGTAGTTAGTCTTACGAAGGACGGCACATCGAAACATGCGTCCTTACCTTCCGTATCGCGGATCGTAATTCGCGATCGAACCTTCCCTTGTTCGCTGCTCTGAGAATGAATAATGCGTTTGCGCGCACGTACACACGGGGACGCAAACAGATCGACCCTTAACCCGGTCTCTCGTAACCTGCCTTTAAGTACGCGTGCGTCCACTTTGCCGATGTCGATACGTGGATATCGTTACACGATCCCGTCCACGTTTTCTCGGAAACACATTTCCTTCACCTGACTCGATTCATCCTCTTTCACTTTACCGCGTGGAGTCTGTCACCCATGAATTTCTTCGGCGGCTTTCCACGCCAAAATAATATATCTTTTTTTCATTCTCAAATATTGAAAGAATAAAATTTTTTATTTTTTAAATATTCTTATTTTATTTTAAATCTTATTAAATTTTTGTAATACATTTTTCTTAATTAAAGTAAAGTATTTATTTTTAAATTTCTGTTTGTGATGGCAACGAGATGAAAAAAAAAAGAAATAAAAAGGGAAAGAGCAGTACGGGCTCTTTTTCTCTTGTCAAATTCTAAGATTCTAAGATTCAGCGGAATTAATCATTTAAAAGGAGATTTAGAAAAATGTTTGCGGATATTTTTTTATTTAATTTGAGATTTCCAGGAATAAGAAAGAAATTTTGAAATCTTTTGATATGTTACAATTAATAATCTTATTTTGCAAATAATACTATATTCGTAATGATAAAAAGTTTCCAAGAAACGTTCCATACTGCATATTTTTAGTTTTTAGTTTTAAAACATCTCTTCATTTTTTTCCTCGTCTCTTTGTATTCATATGCTCGTGCGTTACTATATTTTTATATACAGAGTGATTTATAAGTATTGTCTGTTATATTCAACCTTCAAATTTCTCTAAATAGATTATTTTTTTCAATCTTTGCTGAAAAGCTCTTAAATACGCTCTAGAAATACGATTGTCAATTGCTTATACACACTGTCATATATCTTGCTTCAATCATGAAGCGTACCAATAAAACTCACAAGGTGAATGTCTCTGAACCATCCTGTATAGGTAGGTAGATACGCGAATGTAGAATCGACGTATACGTGACCCAATTGAAAAGTCGATACCTTAGAATTCAAGAAGGGAAAAAGTCCGCGCTGTTCCCGCCTCTTTCGTTTTCTTTCACATCGTCGTCGTCGTCGTCGTCGTCGTCGTCGTCGTCGTCGTCTTCGTCGAGCACGTTTCGGATTCTGTGAAAAGAGGATGGTAAGTCCTGATCAGCGGATCCCATTTCGAGTCGAGTTATTTCGCCGTGTGTCGTCGCAGCGCGCGCGGCGCAAAAAAAAAATAAAAAAAAAAAAGGAAAAAAAATATTTACGCGAGACATAACGTACGTGCGAAGCTTGTAAAGCAGCGCATTTCGAATAAATAAAGGACGGGAAACGGTGACATCGGCGGAACTGTGATTTGTTCTCCAAGACGATCTCGCGCTCTTGATTTTCTCTAAATTTGAGATTACTTTAACGCAAATGTGCCGGGACATCCTTCTATTATTACAGATAAGTTGGAAAGAGTTTGAAAAATTCTCGCTTTCTTTTTAGAAAAATGAAATTTCAAAATATATAGCTACTAAAAATATCCCAATAGTAAAAGATCCAACATAATGAATAATAAAAAAAAAATTATTCTTTCCTTTCCATTCATTGAATTTTTTTGAAAGAAACAAGAAAGAAACTGACTTTTTCAGAGACGTAGAAAGAAGTAGACGTAAATTCTCTCGTATTACCAGTTCATTTAGATTGTTATATCTGATATTTGTATCGATCAATCTTTCGTACATAACGATGTTAAATGTAAACCGATATCTGAAAGAATAGTAGCGCTTTTACGAAATTGCGCCGCAAGATGAAAGTCGATCAGATTTCAATCGATTATTCCTACATTGATGGATTGCTCTTGTGTTGTTTGTATATTACTCAATAAAATCTGATTACATCGCGTACTTACGTAGCTCTGCGCGCGGCTCTTTGTTCGTTCTCGTAAATTTTTCTTTCTTTTTCCGCAAGTGTCGATAAAATGTCGAGGATTATGCGGCCTCTGTGAATTATGAAGCGATATCTCACGGAATAAAAGCGGCGGTTTTATTAAATTTGCAAATGGAGGGCCGCGTATTTTAAATATTACATATCCGACGACTTGGTTTAGAATTGCAGATGCAAACTCAATATCGGATAATCGGTAATGATAAATGATTAATAATTAAAATTGTGTGTTATACTCGTAACATTGTAATAATAGTATATAGATATAAATTTTAAATATAAATTTTATTTATTAATTAATTATTATTAGATCGTAATCTCTCTTGTTCAGAAAATAACAATATAACTTGTTCTCCTTTAATCGCTTACTCAGGGAAGGAGGGAAGACAATATTTAAAAAATTGTGATTTTGCAAGAAATATTTAATTATTACTATTTTTAATTTAAATGCGCAAATCTCTGTTTTACAATATATTAAAAAAAAAAAATATTTGTCAGAAGTTTAAATGAAAATGCTCATGAAAGGTGTCCAACATTTAGACCGATGGATTTTGCTTGCTAGGCTGCTTTAGCTAGTTGACCTTGGTATTAGAATTCCATATCAGAATAGAGATAGCTGTGAGGTACTTAAACGCGTTACGGATACCCTTGACCGGATAGCTTAAGTAAAAGAACTCGTACAATATCTAGATAAAGTCACGTCATTTGCGTACAATTCTATGTGCTTTGGTAGAAAATTGACATTACGAAGAGTGACACATTCATCTTCTTTTTCTTTCCTTTTTCCAAATATTATTCTTTTAATTTTATTGAAACAAATTATTTCATATTTCACAAAAAAAAATATATATATAAACTTTTTTTTTTTAGATAATTACAAATTTATTTATAAATAGATTTGTAATTATCTAAAAAAAAAGTTTATATATTTCACAAAAAAAAAAAAAAATATATAAACTTTTTTTTTAGATAATTACAAATCTATTTATAAATATCTTTGTAATTATCTAAAAAAATATTACATATTCGTGGCAGACAAAGTAATCTAGATATAGAGATTAGTATAAATATAGAAGATATGTAGGCTGCAGAAGCTATGAAATATAACCATGGTTCTATGCTCAGATATTATACACTAAATTTCCTCGACCGAAATTCCGTTTTCGGTTATCGGCTATCAGGCGTTTCCTCTCCATTGATCGATTTCGGTAATGTCCCGACACAATAATGACCACGAAAATGCGAAAAATCAAAAACGCGAACAAACTAAATCCGTGATATCGCCCGAGCCTTATGTAATCGCAGTTAAATAAAATTACAAAATTATAGATAATGTTATCGACTTCTCAATTCTAAACATCTCTAATTAAAGAAGAAATATGCAAACGGAACAATATTTCGATTTTTTCGTAAATTTTCAACCAAATTTTCAATTAATGTATATTAATCGCGGGAATTATATTTGTTAGGTAATAAGTATGCGAACTTGTATATACATTGAATACAAACTTTTTTTCCTTTTTACGTTTTACCCCGAGAATCGCTAATCGACATATTTAATGGAGCGAGCAATACGTCAATGCAACGCGATTTACCTGCGAGTCTGTCGCTCCCGCTGTTACGATACTCTAAACGTATTATATTGCTACATCGCCACGTGCAATCTATGTGTCATACTGTTAAACAGCCTATAGCATTGTCGGAACGACGAACACGCCGAATTATTGAACTAACTTCGTCCGACGCATTATCGTTCTCACACAATATGACGTGATAATCGATCGTTGTTTCTCCGATGTATATCGGAGAAATAGATTTAATCCTATAATACATTTTAATATATTTAAAATAAAATCATATATATATATATATATATCAATCACATATCAAGCGATCGATCGATATGTCGAGGTACATCAACGATAAATTGTCGTGTATTGTAGTCATCTTTAATGAAATTTTTAATGTTACACTGTGTATTGACCGGTATTTATAATATAGGATTTACATTTTACATTATAATGCGATTTTCGTTAGTGGCGCAATAATACGATATGAATTATTAATAGAATTCGTAAGAACTACAATCCATTTCTTCGCAAGTCCTGTATAATTCGCAAAAATTTTTTTTTTTTTCTTTCTTTTTTTTTTTTAATCTATTATAGAATAAATCGATTTGTTTGGAGCAAAATTTTATTTTGTCAAAAGCGATAAAACCTGATACGTTTCTTTTACGCTTTTATGCTTTTTTCAATTTTTTATCATCGTCCAGCAGAACTGTTGAATTTACAACGAAAATCAACAATTGTCTCTCTAAACAATTGAGTACGTTTGTTTAGTACTTTACGTGACTGAAAATTGATTTAGCAACTCTGTCTACTAAAAGATTAAAGCCGATGCTTTTCAAAGAAATTCCAGTGGATTTATATTTTTTAGTTTTAAACAAAAATTATATATCACATCAATAATTAATTATTGATATATATACGACTACGCGTACACTAGAATCCATAAAAGTTACTTATTAAGGAAGGAAATTTCGCGATTGATGTCGTAAGACAAATTATGTCTGAAAATTCCAGGCCATTGAACTGACTCGTCCGATGACTCTCGTTTCTTTTCCGATCTTGCTCCGTGAAGCGTTTCATTATCCGCGGCATTGGGTGGTCGTAAACAAGGTGCGCCGGTGATTCTTTCGTCGGATGATCTTGCGGTAAATTTCCGGTAAATGGCGCGATACACGAGCAATTTCGGCGGCGCGACACCATCGGCATCGGTGATCGGACAAACGTAATTTGCTGCGCATAGTCGAACAAAAATTCCGCGGCGACAACATGTTGCACGGTAAATTTTGTTTCATCTCGCGACCAGCAACGAGAAAGAGAGAGAGAGAGAATAATTTTATTCGTGTCTCGTGTAAAATAATTTGTTCGCGTACGTGGACACATTTCCGCACGGAGTATCGCTCAGTTTCGAGTCAATTTTTCCTCTATTAAAATATTCAGATGCCGACATATTTTCCCCTGTAGTTATGGAGCAATACTTTTCTACGCTTAATTAGATAGAGAGAGCTAATTACATCGACATCATTTTAAGATGCATTTGGTTGAGAAAATATTTTTTTATTTATCTTTTTTTTTTTTTTTTTTTTTTTTTTTTTTTTTTTGTAGGAGCAACGGAATTTATTTATCGAATAAATGCTTAAGCCCTAGCCTAACTTAATTAAGGATTATCGACATATCGGAAGGTGGAGATATATTCGCGACGTAAACTGTCTTTCTGTCTTCTCCCCCGGTGCAGTTCCCGTTTAAATTGGCGACGATAAACGCGCCGATGAGGTCAGGGGTGGCCGTATCCTACCGCGTCGCGCCGAGTGCATCGTTCCTCCCGATGCGTTCGACAGTAATCTCTCCCCCGCGTCGCGCCGGGGGTAGGAAACCGTGAACCACTCACCGTCAATCACGTGTCGGGAACAAAGGAGCGCTTTAGTGCACTGGATGCACCCATTTGCCTTCGCTTCGCCAGGCGCCGTCATTGCCGTCGTTTACGTGTCTCCTTTGACGCGCTATTAGACGACGACGACGACGACGGGGAGGGAAAATAAACGTGGGGGGTGGCATCCTCTCCCCCTTATCAGCTCGCGGCACTGTCCCCTTTCTCCCCTTCATATTCTCTCCATCCATTCTTGCGTTCGATATCGAATTTCTCTCATGGAATTGTCGTTCCTCCAGGGAATTGTAAACTGCCGTCGAGCAGATTCTTGTTCGAGAAAGAGAGAGAGAGAGAGAGAGAGACCTCTCGTTCGTCGCGAATTTATTTCTCGCGGCGAAAAGTGCTCCAAGATGTATAATTACTTCTTTTTAACATTCTTTTTGTTTGGCAAAATGTTTCATTATCAATCGCGAATTAAATTTATTCGATATCCAAGAGCATTCATTTTCGTTGCGATAGATTTTTCAAATTTCTTATAATGATACAAATTGATTTTTTATTTACGTGTCATATGAGTATATTAGATCAATTCGATTAAGCATTATTCTGTTTTTTAAACACACAAAAAAAAAAAATAGATTCCTAATGAGATTTTAAATTGCAAGGGAGCAGAGATCGAATTTGTACGGCATATGAAAATAAAGGAATATAAATATTTGAGTTAAATTTTAAATCCGGTATCTCTCTGTGCGAATTAACATTTCACAAGTATTCTCTTCGCTCGAATATCAAATGTCCCTTGTGGAACGCGCGAATCTCGTAATGAAGATTATTATTATCATCATACGTATCGCGGCACGTGTACGAAGATTGAATTAATTAATAAGAAACGAAAGAATATTGAATTAGTAAAAAGTATTCTCGGTTTATATCACGAGCAGAGCGTTTTTAACGGGCTCCTCCCGTTCAGCGTTTTAATTGACGCGCGATAATTAAAATTTTCGCGCGTAATTCAAGCGCAGTCTGAAACAATTAATTCGACGTATATCACGCGCTGTGTATGTTACGTCACTCTGTTACATTTCCGAGTTCAACAAGTTCGGCTTCTCTCTCCGCGTCATTTACGGCAAATGGCATGAACATTCCTCCACCTTTTCCGCTTTTTTTTTTTTTTTTTTTTTTTTTTTTTTTTTTTTTTTTTTTTTGCCAAAACGAGATTAAATCACTGGTGGCTTTATACGGCAGATCAATGGCGCTTAATGCAAAATGTATCGATGGAAAAAAGTGGGTGTTTAGGCGTAGAATTTTACAATCTCGACCTGGAATTCGACAATAAATATCTGGCTGGAATTAAAGCGCGAAATTTTCTCATTTATTTACGTCCTATTTATTCTGGCCTGTAATTCAAAACTGTCTAGTAATTAACTCAATTCTATATAAAATTTTTACAAAGCGAGAGAGAGAAAGAAATTAATTATTTAGAAATCAATTATAAATGTTTCCATAATTTCTTGTTATAACAAGGCAGAAAGCTCATATAACCTACCAAATTACCGAATATATCGAAGATATCTCATATTTCCACATTGCAATGAGCTTTATCTATATTTAAAAATATTTCTAAGAATAAAAAAGAGAGAGCTGCTACTTTCTTATCTGCATTATAAAGGTGTCTTTATATTCAGTAATATAATTGCACGCGCATCTCGTCGCTTGAAATCTCGCGAGCCGCAAAATAAAATTACCGTCGTCGCGTTCGGCAAGCGTGACGATGATGCGCTGCGGTCAAAATGCAAAAGGAAGGCGAGTTTAATGGAAGAACAGAGGCCACAGCCGCAGGCTGCATGGCTATACAATTAGTGTCGGTTTTTTAAGGATGAAAATGCTTTTTTACCGCGCCGACCATCCTTTAGATCCGCGAGGCACTTGCGGTAATCTACTTGCAAAAATGCGAGTCCGGTTGGCTGCTAGGAGCAAAAAATAGCGTTTCGATTCGGAATGGCGGCGAGATACTTTGGCAAATTGTGCGAAGACATTCTTACATATACGCCAGAGCGACACGAAATATTCCCTCAGTGGATCCATCGAAGTTGTTGCGAAAAGGAGTGCAGTGAAAATAGAAGCTTGTCGTCGTGTACAGATGGTGTATTAATATTTTTAATATCGATCTTGAACGCAATTAATTTTTTAAGCATATTTTATTACTTTAACGATTTTTAATTATATTATCAGAAATGTGTAAAATCTTTTTATTATCGTTTTTAAATACTTAAAGTAAATAATTTTTTCAACAGAGAAAGAGAGAGAGAAAGAATATTAAATACATATTATAATTACATAAAATACTTTTACCATTTAAAGTTTGAATCTTTCGTATTTTGCAAATTTGTGCGAGTTTTGCAAGCTCGGTTGAAAGCTTTGTACGCTTGTTATAATTCATCGCTGCCCGAATCTCGTTCGTCGCTTCGACTTCGAATATAGATTGTCGGCGAAGCGCCGCGAATCGATCGCCGAGTATCTGCGAACGTCAATCTTGTAAACTTATTCCGGGCCTTCCCATTCGTGGCCTGTGAAGCGCTATGGTAGATTTCGCGTGAAACTCGCGAATCGTACATCGTCCGTGCAAGCCGTTAACTTCGGCGCCAAGCTATACACGTCCACGCACACATTAGCATGCCCTAACACGGATGGAAACTAATGAAGCTTGAGCTTTCGGCCATCCAACTATCAACGAAGTGCGGAATAATGTTCTTCGGAAGCGTTTGCCAATCTTTTAGAGGAGCTACAGAATCGAATATAAAGTTTAGCTTGATAACTTATTTAAAAATATATCTAACAAATATTGTGCGAAGATAGAAAAAAAAGTCTTTTGCTGAAAAAAAAAAAATATGGCAGAAAGACGACGAGAGAAAACATGTATATAACACATCACTCAATAAGTCCCCGGTCTGACACATATATGGCAACTTTGACAATTGTTTGACAGACCCACGTGATTTCTAAAAAAAAAAAAAATTATTTTTCTTAGACCGGAGACTTATTGAGTGATGTGTTAATATTAAAGACTAAACTGTCCCGATTATCATTCTCTTAATATCCCTGGATGAAATTCGGGAGGCATTCTTATCAAGATTCGAATGAGTCGCGTGGTAATGAAAAAGCAATCGGCATCCTAGACGAATAACTAGCTTAAAGTGGCTCTTGTAAACCGTAAGCAGTTGCCCAAGAGGAGGAGTCTCCTATGGGATTTGTGTCGATAAGATAGCGCCACTTCGATATCCCTTTAAAACCCATCCGTTCGTTTTCATCCTTCCTTCCTTTTACGGCCATCTTTCTAAGATCGTTCTCTCTATTCTCCGAGGAAATATCCTCCTCTTCCGGAATACTCTGTAAAACGCTTCATCTTCATTCGCTACCGTGTATCAGAAGAGAAAGTCGGATGGGCGGGATAGTTAGTACACAGAGTAAAGGAACATTTTCTCTCGCGACCAACGGACGTCGTCGCAATTTCGTTAAAATTCCCGTTAAAAGACTAAAAAAAACTGCCCCATCAAACGCGAAAATTTTTAAGGCAAAATTCTAATAATTTCTTTAGAAACGTATTCGTGCACGATATCGGTCATGAAAGTTCGAAAATATGTAAAAAAAAAAACTGGCACGTTAATAATATATTTAATCGCTAACTCAATTATTCAGAACGCATATTATTTTTTTATTAAAAAATTTCGTTACCTAAATGTTTACAAATTTTGATTGGATAAAAGAGAAAGAAAAGCGTTTTCATCCGATCGAATAAAAGAAGAGCAGACGGATAGAAATCGAAACAAGAGGATTCGGGGAATATTCTCTCTCTCTCTCTCTCTCTCTCTCTCTCTCTCTCTCTCTCTCTCTCTTTTCCCCCTAAATAATCTCAGGTGAAAGAAAGTATCCCGGTTTGGATTAGGGAGCGAAGCTTTTCGATGTTTAATTAACGTCGACGGGATAAGCTCCGTTACAAGAAAACTCGACCGATCGTCGGATAATCGGAGAGAGAGAGGAGAGCTCCGTGGAAGGAAGACCTTTAGAAGGAGGATATATCTCGATGGATAGTCCGTTGGGCTCGATGGACGAGCTCTTCTTCTTGGGATTTAATTTTGACTCGGCTTTATCTCCTCCGTCGATCCTGGATTTATGGTGATTAATTCGCTCGCTGCTTGCTGTTGATAGAAATTAGAACGTTTTTCCGGCCTGTTAACTTTTTTTTTTTTTTAATATGTAGTAATCGTCAGTGTTATTATGCATTTTTATCTTGCATAATTTAAGCACGAGACACATGGATTAATTTTGTTTTCTGTATTTAAAACAATTTAAAACAATTTCGATTTATGAATCTCGTATTTTATGGATTATAATTGCTTAAAAGGAGGGAAAAAAAATATGCATATAATTATTTCGTTATAAAATGCAATTTTACGCTATTGCGTAATCGTTCGAGTATTTGCGGCCACTTTGAAATAAGGTTTCGGCCATTAGAACATTATCTTGATTGGTAGGTATGCACTAGAAGCATCGAAATTTGATGGGTCGATTGAAATTATCTCTCTCTCTCTCTCTCTCTCCAGGATTTTCTGCGGTCACGCGGCACGCCAGAACCGGAAGTCTTCGAATTTCGTGGTGTCTATACAAATGCGCGGCGCGTTTGGACTTGCGTAATCGATGTTTAGAATCGGCGGGATCAGATTCCTCGTGAATTCCAATTTCGCTCTACTTCATTACTTCCTATCCACGAGCGCGAATTCGTGTCGCTGACGTTCGACGATATTCGGGCGAGGTATTGTTGCCTATACAAGGTGTTTTAAAAACTATGACATTTGGACATTTTATCAGTTTTACGACAAAGTCTTCAGTTATTCCGAACGACGCTTTTATTTGTCGCCCGAAAGTTCTTAACGTTCAATATGTCGATACTTAAAGCAATAAATCACATTTTTCATGTTTAAAGTATAATCCAATTAAGATAAAATCTGTTGAAATTATAATATTTATGTATTTGGATTTTGAAAAATCTTGCAATTTGTAATAATCTTGCATTGCAAAATAACGGAGATGTTTGCTTTCGTTTATTTTTGTTTGAAAATCGCTTGTATTTTCGCGGGATCTCGATGGCGAAAGCGAGAGCTTTCGTGTAAAGTCAACATCGACATAATCGTGATTTTGCTAGGTGCGTTTACCTTATCGACAAGGTATCGCGTCAAAACTATTACCGCGATAAAGCTGTTATTAACACGAGGCGATAAAAAGGTACGCACGCGAGGTTTGCGGGAATAAGACGAAAGACGCGAATGGAGAATTGGAGCGTCTATACAATGTACTTAATCGTTCTTTAATTCCCAAAGAAACCTTGTCGATGATTATCGACAAATGCGGACAATTGGATAAAATTCTAGAGATATTAAACCTTTATCTTGTAACATCTATGCTGTCTTAAAAACGAAAGACTAATTAATCTTTTGGCGCCAAATTACCAACGTCCATCAACTTCTAACTTTGCCGAACGAAAATGCAACCGCATATGTGTACGTAACACCTCACTCAATAAGTCTCCGGTTTAACTAGGAAAAAGTTAGTACTACCCGCAAATCACGTGGATCTGTCAACAATGTTGCCATATATGTGTCAGACCGGGGACTTATTGAGTGATGTGTTATGTTATGTATATAGAGCGTATACGTTCCTCGCGACTTTCGTTTTATTAGCCGCCGTGTGGCGCAATATCCGGTAGTGTAACACGAAATTTCTCACGCTTGTTTATCCTTCTGTTTGCAGCCCTCATGGATGCGGAGTCGGGAATATTGGGACGACAGCTTCGAGGCACGTTTCGCGGAGCTGCGAAAAGATCCGACGAGGCCGCCCTTGAAGGTGAGTTCGTTAATATTCGTGTAAAATTGCATTTTCCGATAAAGAAGCCTCGCTTCGCGATCGTCAGCCATCCTTTATTACGTCGAGAATACACGATTATGTACGAGTAATATTTATTTACGATACACAATTACTTCTTAAGCTAATTATCTAAAAAAGTGCAGGCATAATTCAATAATATCAGTCCTTTAACACATTCACCACGCTGCTTTATATATAAGAAGGCTCTTTTAAATATATTACCGTATAATGGATCCGATGCAATAATGCAGCTGTGAATAAACGGCTGTTGCAGATGTGGAAGCGAAGGGAGAGTGTAAGAGGGAATTATTGTATAAAATTATTGGGCATGAGAGAAAAGCGTAAGACTAGATATAAACAGCGAAAACGTTGGGGGCGAATACGAGGTATCCGCGTGCAAAAGCTCTTCTCAACGTGCTTTCACATTGCCCGTTAATGCGCGAGCGAGGAGGATTTACGATGCCGTGGGAGTGTAAAAAGCTCGTCTGACGCCGGAGAATCGCGAAGGAGGCTTTGTTTATGGTGTTATAAAGCATTTCGATCTTTCGGGGCTTTATCCTCACAATTTGCACACCGCGAGCCGTGTCCGCTCGCTCAAATCTGCGCGACGATATTGTTTTTCTCTGAATTTTTTTCCTTTTGACACTTCGATGACAGGATGTTGTATTTTTCATTTATTTTTATTGCTACACGCGCGACGTTTTATTTACCCGATATTATGGGATTATCGCGCGGTGTATTTATTACAATTCTCTTATAAAGCAATAATGTGTGTTGATGCAATAAAATAACTAGATCGATCTTTAGTGAAATAATCTAATAATATTTTTTTTTTTTATAATCGGTTTTTTACGTTATAATAAAGCGCGAAATTCGTTGCACGATTACTCGAACATTTGGAGAGTTGGCGAGATAAAAGAAACATTTAAGGATATCTTTTACGATATCTTGCTTGGAATGGAGAAGACCCGCGCGCATAAGTATCGTAAGTAGTAAAGGTACTTCTATGCTCAGCCGTGCGCGACTCCAATCGCTAGTAACGAGTTCTTTGTCGGGCCTTTGCGTTATCTACACTTGTTTTCTCTTGCATTTACATTATCGGAAACTGTACTCGAACGAACAATTTTACTTTTCACAGAACGAGCGACTAATAAAACTTATATTAATTAAATATACCGCACACAAGTATCAGTATTTTTACGCGAAATGAGTCGCAAACGTTATAAATAGGCAAACTACACCATCATTTTTTAATGATAAATTTAACAAAATCGTTAAAAATGAATATATAATATATTTAATTTTATCATATATGTTAAATTTTATTAAAAAAAAAAAAACAAGTTGTTTTCGCGTTTATATGAAAGTGATCGATTATTCCGTCTGGCTCGATTAAATCGATATCGCTAATCCCTTTGTGGCATAATAAATTTTAAATTGCGAACGCGTCCCCCTCTCTCCGCCGGTACATTTCTGCAAAATCATGCTTATTTATTTACCTGACGGAAAAACGCGTAAAAATTTCTTTTTCCTCTCCTGTCGGTCCTACGTACGGTACTCGCGAGTATTGTAAATCCTCCTTGTCGCGGTTTTCGGGTAAACCTTTGTGCCATTAACCATCGTTCCTGAATTCATGACGGTTTGCTCTCAACAAGACAAAATCATTTCATCAAAGCTCCAGCTAACAATTCTCCATTATGAATCCGGGCAATTTTCCGTTTCCATACGCTTTCGCGTATTTTGTGGCTGCGCTGTTTAAGGTCCTTACGGCATTCGTAACGACCTATACGTTTCAACTTTCAGTGCAATTCAGACGTACAATAATTGCTGATAAAAGATTAGCGAAAAATTGAATTTTCAAACGAATAAATTCGTTGAAAATATCGTATCTTTCCGTATCTTTGAAAAATGACAAAAAATATGAGATTCTCGCACACACACACACACACACATGCGCGTTTAATACGGTATGTAATCTAAAAGTGGAGCGTGTATGCAAATGACGTTATCACACCAAGCGTTAATGTTACATAACGCAGTTTTATAATTTGTTTTCCGGAACGTTTTTATTTTATTTTTATTTTTATTTTTATTTTTTTTTTTTTTTTTTTAGTTTCGCGTCATTTTTGAAGTGATGTGATAAATTAGCAGCGCTTCCCTGGCGCTTCTATTATACGCGATTTTAATATTTTTCCACTGTAAAATTGCGGCCGCATCAAGCGGTGACATCACGCGAGGCAAGGTAATTACGCGTAGAAAGAAGGAATTCTTCGGGTAATCGCGCGGAAAATCTCGAATATGTAAAATTCATCCGCGAGGAAGAGAGAAAAAGAGAGGCAGGAGCATTTCACCCCGCGTCGACCCTTCGATCCGTCTCGAAGGAAATAAGGCGTTCGAAAATGAATTTCTTCAGTGATTCCGCGTACCTCGGAAGCATCATTTAAACGAAAGTTTGACATTTGATATCGATCATGCTCGGATGCACGAAACGGAAAGGAATGAAAAATCTACAAGCATTTTCTTTACACGTGTTAAATAATTTTTTAAATAAAACGCGCTGAGACAGCGCTTGAAATCCTCTGTTTCCGTTTCAAGCTCTCCGGAAAAAGCAGCGAACTTGCAGTAATTACAGGTTCTTCAGCAGATGTTGTCTCGAGAGCCGCTACAATGGCTGTCTCGTGCGTCCTATAGTAAAAGTCGTCGGGCGTTTCAGTATAATTGCTTTCTCGCGCGAGGTATACTCTCCTCGCTTTATTTGCCATTTTATTGGCAGACTCGAGTCTTTTCGCTTCTTTCCGAAGGAAATTGCGAAAGACGCAATATCTCGCGATATCTTCGCGATATAATACACGAGACTTAGTTGCAACTCGCGAACTGAGAATCTCAACGTCGTCAGTAAGATACTCGTCTGTTCTGCTTCTCCTCAGTTAATCCTGCGGGATTACGGATGTGGGTAGCGCCGGATATCGCGAAGCGAATGCTTTGAACCAACTGCTCGAGACTACTCGAGCCACAACCCATCATTAAAAATCCAAACGCGATCTCTCTTTCTCTCTCTTTCTCTCTCTCTCTCTTTCTCTTTCTCGCCGCGTCAGTCTTTCGAATGCGATACAAACAGAGTTGGACGAGTACGACAATACCAGCTCATCAGTCCATTGTCGTGAAGATACAATAGCGCGGGTGGCGGTCGCCCTTCGGAAAACGTGCGCGACAATAGCGAGCAATGGGCGCGATTTCGGCGACCGAATGCATCGAATGCGTTTGTAAGTCTGCCCTTTTGGATCTGAATTCGTCCGTATTGCTACGGGGATTTTAGCAATGTCGAGACTCAGGAAGGAAGGAAGGAAGGAAGCGTTCCGTCAAGTCATATAGCGATCGCTATTAGTTTTTTAGAGAAAGTCAATCGTGCTAATAACATCATATGATGATAATATGATAATGAGAAAATATAAAATACACACAAGATATTATATATTATAAATAATTTATATAAAAAAAAAAAAGATATTACTTTCTATAAAGATATTGAATTTACGCGTAGTGTCGATTTACTGTCAGATGTGAACTGTCAATATATCCGCAACACCGCGTCAACAACAAACGTCAACAAGCTAATTACGCCTAATACCATCTGACACATTTGAAGGATTCGTTAACGAAGTTCTGTATCTCTCGCAACTTCTCAAAGAGCATATTCCCATTTACATGTGTACTATGTCTCTTTTAAAAGGATACATCGCTAGCATGTTGTGATGGTTGTAACATGACCATAAATATGCGGTTTTCTAATCTAACAGTGAATGTAACAGTGAATTAAATGTTGCAAGAGAATCATGTTTAATTTTGCTGGATATTGAATTTCTATTTTAGTTACAAAAAGATTTTTTAATATTAAAGAAGAGCTTGAGAAAAGATCCATGCTATCAGTTCTATCATCGGCGTTATTGCGGTTTAATGATGCTTATTTTTTTTCATCCATAAAAAGATGAAATGCATTGTATGTATTATCGATCAAATATTTTCATCCTGTTTTCTTTGCTTTATTATCTATTTTGCGGTAAAATGCGAAAACTTGAACGCACGTTCCACTTTCGCATCTCGTATTTGCTTCTTCGCGACGTGTTGTTTACTCCTTCGACGGCGCTATTTCATTCTCGGTCCATGTATAAATAGCGCAATCCGACGATTTACATTCAAAGCCCTCGAACAAAGTGGCAAGTCTCACTCGGGAAAATACTCGGGATTATTTGCATTCTCCGGACAACTGGGAGAAACGGGCCAACTTTTGCATCACGTTCCGAGGGCCAATCAAGATCGTGATGTTGCGAATATTTATAACATCGAATAATAACGGATAAATTGGGTTACGATTTGAAAGAAGAAAGCAATAATAAATAATAAATAATAATAGCTACACGCTAATCTTTTATGCGACGAAATAATTCTTCTCTTTAAATAAAAATTTTATAATAAAAAATTAATTAAACCTATTTAACAAAATTTATGATTAGACGCCTTTTATTAAATTGAAAGTTTTGATAAAAAAATTAGATATTTTTGAGGTGAAATAAAATAAAATAAAATACATGGCTGCTATTCATTATTTGTGGAAAATAAAAACGTCTTAACATAAGACGTCCCACGTACGATAATAATTTTTCTATGGCGTACGTTGTACAGCAAGTACTTCTTAAGAGAGTTATTTACATTGCCGCGAAACTACGTGAAAGTTGCAGCCAGTAACTACATATCCAAAGTTGGGGGCTTTACTGCTGCGAGATTCGAAAAGTTCGGTGCTCCGTTACGGTGTTAACGGTCGCTTGACTAAATTTTTAGCGCTAACATACAAGAAGACATATGTGATCCTAGAGCACATTTTTTTACGTTGTCACATTTTTTTTTTTTTTTTTTTTTTTTTTTTTTTTTTTTTTTTTTTTAATCAAATAAAATAAAATATGACTTTATCACGAGATCTGTTTGATAACTAGAACAAAAAGCAGGAAAAGGTTACATAAATTAAAGATGAAAATAATTCATGTATATAATTTCTGCATATTTTAATTACAAAGAAATCATTCTTTCATTTCATAATTGTAATATCTTTGTCAGTATATGCTGTTTTTAATGCTAGTTTATTTTGTGGATTATTTCTATACAAACGTGGCCGTTTAAATTCAATGCTACTTATTAAGAGAGGAGGGCTACTCATTAAGTTTTCCTGTGTATTGTTACGTGAAAAAAACGTTCGAGTTTACAAATTAATTTTGTGTAAAAAGCCGCGATATAGTTCTACTTTAACAAGATTTCTAAATTTGTATTCTGAAGCGAAGGCAGCGTGCGCTCGAGCAGAACGATAGGGCTTCGATTAACCCCGATCGAAGCTTCGATCTCGAGACGTTCTTGGAAACGACCCGTAAAAAAGTGGAACGCGTAAATAACATACCCGCAATTTCGCCTCAAGATCATCCGTCCAACGATCCACCTGCGAGAGATGCGTCTTTATCTCTCTCTCTCTCTCCTTCTCTGTCTTTCTATGATTATATGATCAATACTTGTAAAAAAAATCTAAGAAGAGAAGTTTCTTACTGTCGGCCGCCTATTCGGCCGATAAGGCGCCAGATACAACATAACGAAACTGGATTGGTCGTACGTCAAAACCCCAATTTTTTCTTACGATTATCTCAATTTTTTTATCCACGACGCATTTTTACGGGGGTGTGTCTCGATCGATGCGGGAAACGAGGCAACGTTTCGTTAGGTCCACTTTAAAGATAAAGGTCAACGCTTTCAGCATTGATTCGGAAAATTTTACATTTCTTGTTTTCCCGATATTACTTTCTCCTCACCTCATGCTTGCTTCCTCATATTATTTTATCATCAAAATAGGAAGAAAGAAAAGTTTTATCCGACGATATATCTTTCGCGATCGAAAAGTATGTGTTCTCCAGTCTATCTTGAAATGATTCTGACATCACGTCCTGATAAATGTCGTCGCGGTATTTCTACGACGATAGTAATTAATATTCGATGCGGTTAACGGCCGCGCGACAATCGCCGTCCCTCCGATCGAAACGCTCTCTCACGCTTCAATCTGCATTCCAATTCGGTCCCGAAGGGTTCGGATGGCAATCTCGAGCGAGGACGGAGACGTGATTCCGCGCTGCAACGCTCCATCTTCCACCCGATGTCGCGGTTAAGGGCGATAATAGCGATCCCGGCAAGTAGCTGGGGCGAAGTTACCGGCGAGGTGACAAAGTACACGGGGGTCGTGCGAGAGACGGCGAGAGCAAAAGGAGGGAGGGAGGGAGGGGAGAGGGGGAGGGGTGGGTGAAAGGGCGAACCGGACGATCGTCCGCTATGTCTCTCTGTTCGCCTCCGGTCGTGCCGGGCGGAGAACAGGCGAGGGCAAAAGGGCCAGGGGTGCATTAAAGGGGCGCTATGACCCGACGTGCTTGTCTCATGCATACCAATAAGCTTTCTCGGCTGTGCCGCGTCTCGTGTGCACAGCCGAGGTACGTATCCGCCTGCAGCTTGCCAGTAACTTCGCTTATTTGTCCTGTGAAATGGATCCCGCGTCGCCGTTAGCTCTTGACTATTCGTAGTCGTGATCAAGATTAGCAACAGTAACATTGATAGTGTGTTCCGCGAATACATGAATTTAATTGTTATTATTAAAGTTATTTGTTAAGCACCTTCAGCGAGATGTGTGTGTCGCATGCATAATAAAAATTATATTATTAAATTTATATTATTAATATTATTACTTATAATATTATATTAAAATGTATTAGACTTTAATATAAAACGAATAATTTTGCCATGTATATCATTTTTTTTTCTAAAAATATTGAACGATGACATATAGAATTATAACTCCTCTAAAAATATATATATATATCTGTGTTCTTTTGAGAGAACAAACAGCGGAAATGAAAAATAATTCGCGATAAACAATACGTGAGAAAATAACATTGTCTGACGAAATAAATTTTGATTAACGAGAGAGAGAGAGAGAGAGAGAGAGAGCGAGAGAGTTTTCGCAAATTTGCAAGTGCGTTCCGCGCGAAAGAACGCTGCAATTTGTCCACGTAGTGAGGGAGAAATGAAATTAAGGCTGACGTGAATTTGATCAGCGGTGGTCGAAATCTCGGTGAAAATGCAGAGCTCGGACGAGAAACAGTGAGCGGGACGACGACTAATGACAGTTACCGCTGTGAGTTGATTCTCGTTTAAAAGATTTACGCCACCTCGTATAGCTCGCAATCGAATATTCGATCGGTTTTCCCAAAGTAATTTCCGCTCCGTTCGCAGAGAAGGAAAAACCAAAAGTTCCTCTATTCTCTAGAGACTCGTAACTTTTAAGTGAAACCGACGGAAAAATTTAAAGTCTTTGATATGCAATTTAAAAACCAAAAACAAAAAAAAAACATATCATTTATAAATATATTATCCAAACAGATACATATATTTTATTATATTTCTTATTCAAGAATTAGAGAAACGTCATCTAATAACTGTTGAAAAATTCAGTCCATTACAAAGGAAAGATTGGACAGCCGCTGAAAGTGTCGGATTCGTGTATTAAAGGAGATGTAAACCTAGGTACAGGATTCATTATCGTTCACTGACGCGTTCCAAATTACATAAATTTACCGGCGACAACGCGTAATAAATTTCGCGCGTTGTGTCGAGCGCGCGATGTTGCGTCTCACGTCGTTTGAATTATTAACTCGCTATGACCGGTGTATGTATATCAATTACGCAATATTGACATTGTCGTTTCATGTGATTATGGGAATAGCTATTACGATAGAGTTATCTAGGACGTGCAAGCAATTAAATTTCAAAGTATTCTCTATTTAAATATATAACAAGAGGGAATAAAATCGAATCTGGATTTTATAAAGTAAAACATTAAAAAATTATGAAATATAATATATCGCTCTTTCGATAAAACATTCATATATCACTTGTGATAACGCAAAAAGATTTATTTACAGTAATTCATATATATATATATATATATATATATATATATATATATATGTATAAAATATATCACTCAATAAGTCCCCGGTCTGACATATTGTTGACAGACCCACGTGATTTCTAAAAAAAAATTTGTTTTTCTTAGTTAGATTTCTTAGAGAGATATATAACACATCACTCAATAAGTCTCTGGTCTAACTAAGAAAAACAAATTTTTTTTTAGAAATCACGTGGGTCTGTCAACAATGTGTCAGACCGGAGACTTATTGAGTGATATGTTTTATATATATATATATATATATATATAAACATTTCCAGCAAATTAGAAATGATAATATTATGAAATTATTGCTGCTATAATTATTAGTTTGAAAGAAATTTGTGGACGCGAATGCATCGGAATTTGGTTTGCGCGATTTAAAAATCTAGTGGTACTTTAATCGCATTCCCGCACGAAATATTAGCAACAAAGCGAGCAGCAATAAAATCGTGCAACGGCATACGCCCGCATGGTCGAATCTGCAAAAAAAAATAAAAGTCTCGTTTGCACTCCACTTCACAAATATCGACACTCGAGACAGATTGAAACACTTTTTGAACGCGGTTGAGGGAAAAAGAGAGACAGCCAGATCCATCATAGATAAACTAATAAATTTTGTGCGAGTCGACCGTACAAGTTCACTCGTCGAATTAGAGTAACGATGAGACGCGGCGCTGTATCAATTACATCGTCGTTATAATGTCGTCAAGCCGACGTAGTACGTGCTAATTAACGAATCTTCATGAATCTATCGGTTTGTTAGCGTCGAAAATTGAGAGCGGACTCGATGAACGAGTGCGAGAATTAGATCGCTGATGTAGAACGTTGGGGCGCCGTCTGTCTCGCATCGATTCGATTAATAATTTCACCTTAATGCGATTGTGATGAACAGTATATAATAGCGAATTAATTCGTACAAACTGTCAAATTTATAGGTAACAACTTCTTACCTCTAAAACATTTTTTTATTGCCTTCAATTAATTTTTTCTTTTTTTTTTTTTTGAATAAAATGAATCCTTTAAAATTCAGCCCTATTGTTAGTACGTTATTAGAAAATAAATTTTAAAAAGCGCATTATATTCCTTGTACATGTAAAAAATTATGTCGGCGCAACGCGAAAATAAAAAATAATACGATAACTATAATATAAAAAGAATAATGATAATAAAAAATTTGTTATATTCTTTATCATTTGACACATTAAAGTAGCAGGGCGTGTGATTTCTATCAATAGCTCAATTAATTATTCTTTTACGAGTTCAGTGAAACCATTCTGTTAGATTTCGCTTCACGCGAAAGGCGAGGCATTAACTTCCATGTGCTAGCATATTTGCTATTTGCGGCACGTTTCTGATAAAACGATGGTCGCGTTTCTCCGTTGCAGGTTATCCTTGTGCCTCATAGCCACACTGATCCAGGATGGCTGAAGACATTCGAGCAGTACTTCCACAGCTCCACGAGGAGCATCCTAAACAATATGGTCTCGAAGCTGCAACAGTGGCCAAACATGACCTTTATCTGGAGCGAAGTCTCGTTCTTATCATTATGGTGGGACAGGTGAGTGCCTGCTATATGTCAAATATTTTGCGTGTAAAATGGAAAAGTAAACGTCAATCATCAAAGAATACATCGAAATATACTTATTTTTGAAGCTGCGAATGAGCTTTTGCATTTTTTATAATTGAGATAAAAATGTTACGATAATTATAAAAGCAGCTAATGTTATAAATATATTATGAAATGAATAATATTAATGATAAACAAACGGAAATTGAATAAAATTGCTATTTCAAAATAATGCTCTGCAAATTTCTTATAAAGGAGCGGGGTCGTTATTTTCAAAATTCAAACTTGCGAATAATAGTCAATATCGCCTTTCTAATAATCTAGGTCTTGTAGAAAGTGAACCTTTAACGTACGGTCGTTGGTTTCTGCATTTATAATGAAAGATAAACACTAGCCAGTATATTTGTGTGTGTATTAAGTAAACCATGATTCTCCTGCGAACATCTCTCTCTCTCTCTCTCTCTCTCTCTTTTCTCTTTTTCTCGAAGTGAATTATAAAATACGACTGGAAATTAACATTCTCATGTGCTTACATGTCTGATAACGTCCCGTACATCGTCTTAAATTTTAATCTGCTCATCGATGATGTTTTGCTTTCGCAAAGATAGGAACAGAGTTAGTTTCCGCATTTGTAATTAAAGACAAACGCTGGCATGTGTATTAAGTAAATCGCAAACTCGTCACGCAAACATATATATGTATATCTCGAAATGGATTGTCATAAAATAGGCCATTGAGAGGGAAAGAGCGGATAGTATCGAGAGTAGTGATTCTCTTAGCACTTGGCGAGAAAGAAACGGGAAACGGAAACCTAAGAACAATGAGGGATGGGAAACTTGTCTTTTTAACGAGCCGCGGAAAAGCCGTGGATGAAGAAGACAGAAAAGTGTCGCGAGCATAAAAGTGGATTCCGAGAAACGAGAGAGAGAGAGAGAGAGAAGAGAAGAGAAAGAGGGGCGGATGAAACGATAAGTTTCCCAGATGAGTTTCGCAGAGGAGTCCGCTTTTATTATTTCCTCCTAGGAACAGAATGAGATCCGAAGGTTTGCTGAAAAGTAATTTTTACTCGAGGATTTAGTCACTCTGCAAATCTATACGGTTTTACTGGATCAGTGAGAAAAGAAACTGGAGAAAGGAAAAGTACTTGCAAATCGTTGAATGCGATCCGAACTTAAAAGGAATGGAAAAAAAATTTGAGCTAGCTACATAACTGATCAAAGATTTTTGCTTGTCAAAATCATTACAATCAATTATTCTTTCTTATAAAAATATTGTATAATCAAATTTATCCATTTTTAGAAAATTTCGATTAATTATAGTTTGCATTTAATCATATATGTAGCCTGTCTTTTTTTATAAAATCTACTTTATATTTTATTTTAAGTTTTTTATTTTAGATTTTATATTTCCTAGCTTAATAATATTTCATTTTCACATTCTGCATTTTATTTTGATGTACTCGTGGATTCAAATTTCGTATGTAACCAATCACCATTTATACTGACGTGCCTCTAAACCTTGAAGAAAACGTAAAACGCCAAGAAACCGTAACGGTATGCGTCGCGAGTTTCGGAGAGTATAAAAAATTTATTATATCGGTGGCGGTGCAGTTTAAACAGACCCGCGTCGAGGAAAGCTCATCTCCAAAACGCCCCAGTTTGGCCTGGGCGTAACCACCTTAGCCTTAGCGACCTTAAACCAACCTACTAGTCACTGGGGAAAACAGAGAGAGAGAGAGAGAGAGAGAGAGGGAGAGACGTATAGCAGGTGGAATCCGTGGCGGCTTTATGGTCGACATAAACGACGTAATGTGGAAACCACCTTCGAATAGGGTAGGTTATATAGGTCGTACATAACACTCTCTCGGACGCACAAATCACGTAAATCCTAGTCGAAGCTGAAATGGGACAACGGCGACGGCGATAAATATGATTTGCGACCCGAATTGCGTGATGGGTGATATAAAACAAACGCGACAGGACAAGTCACGCGAGAATGATTAAATTCGACTGGGTTGATCCAGAGATCGAACGAAATCGATTATTCACAACCAAGCAACGCGGGATATAAAGAGATCAGATTCATTCGTATAAATGTCAAATTGTATTTTTTTGTCACAAAATTGTATTTCTTGCATTTATCACTAAATCCACTTGATAATGAATTTAAATTTTATTTATTCTTCTCGTTATCTCGTAACGATTAAACGATTATTCTTCTTTTCTAGTGCTCATCCGACGAAGAAGATGGTCGTGAAAAGATTAGTCAAGGACGGTCGGCTGGAGATGACCACCGGTGGCTGGGTCATGACCGATGAAGCGACATCCCACATTTACGCCATGCTGGATCAACTCATCGAAGGTAAGTACACGTGCGGAGAACAAAGTAAACATACACACACATACACACACTTTCTAAATACGAAAGATAAAAATTTAAATTATTTTTAGTAATTTAAAAAGTTGTTAGAGAGCAGATAAATAATAAGAATTAAACAAATCTGTGTTTTGACAGCACAAAAACTTTAACTAATATGAAAAAAACGGTGAAAAGAAAATGAAACGATAACGAAACCGATGTGACTTGAAAATTGAATGGTAGAGGATTCAAGAAAACGCGTATAAAACGTCGAATTGTATCACTAACTTTATGCGAAGCTTGCCAAAGAATACGAGAATCCCGCCGAACCATCGATCGAATCGCGCGAAAGAATCGCGTGAAAAGACGAGTGGAAGGATCGAGGATATGACGAGAGAAGAAAGAATACTCTTTTCCCTCCAACGACATAAAGATCAAGCCGGCGCTCGAAAACATTCTATCGACAGCCAAAAGAACGTCGGAGAATTCCGGTTATCGTAGGGTTAGATAGCTAGCTAGGTGAGATATCCCTCACGTTTGCTAGCCAAGCGTCGGTCGGTAGGAAGCAATAAGGATCCGCCGATACGCTGCGGAAGGAAGGAAGAAGATTCGAGTGGATGGAAAGGATTTCTCTCGTCTTACATGGAGAGGAGGAGAAAGCAGTAGAGTAATAAGACGACGGGTGCAAGCGGGTCTCTCTCAACGTAAAATTGCTCTCTGCTCCACGTCGTCTTCGTCGTCGTCGTCGTCGTCGTCGTCGTCGTCGTCGTCTCCTTCGTCCTTTTGGAGCCGCCTGATTACGATCTCCTCTTCTTTCCTCCTCTCTCCCTTCCCGTCGTTGCAATAAGGAGAAAAAGGATCCCTCTCGCTCTCACTCAGTTACTTCGAGAGATTTTAAAGAGTCCTCTCGTGAAAATTTCAGTCGGTGTTGATTACCTTTCCTCTCCGCAAAGGTTCTCTCTCGCGTGCTCGGTGGAATATCACAACTTACGTTCTTCCTTCTCTCTTTCTCTCTCGCGCGCACGTTTCCCTTCTGCCTGTTACGTAGAGGTTGAAGGAGTAATAACTATTATCGTACATATGTCGCGATATTATAGCGCGAGACCACGGCCAGCAGGATTATTCCTAATGCCTGCCGGCGTTCCTCGAATATAGTCAGTTCAGGTATATCGCGACACGGTTCTTGCACCGGGAAATTCAATACCAGAAAAGGCTGCTACAGAGCGCGAACCGAGAAAACATGAGCTTGGATAGAATTGTTTTTTTAATATATATAAATGTATAATTATATCAGAGAGCAAATCGGAGAGAGAGAATCAAACAATCTTTTAGATTGATTTATTAAACTCGATATTGTCAATTTTCTCAAGTTGCTTTAATTATTAAATAAATTATTAATTACTATTATTATTTGGGGAAAATTATTAGGAATTATAAGTGACGCTTTTTTCTTTTTTTCATAGGATTTTACTTAAGGAAATATTTCGAGTGTGCGACAGTTTGAATAACAAAATTTTATATTAAAAATTAAAATGTCAATACGATATAAGTTCAAAAAAATTAGGTATTTAATTTTACCGAGAACATAATGTTTACTTTAATATTTCTCGATCTACGACTTTCATTGCAATCTTTTTGTCTCGATAAAATTCTTGCCTTTTTAAAAGCAAATAATTTCTGTTCGAAATAATGTCACAGTGTATGATGATACTGATAAATGTAAATGTACGATCGAACAATAACTTTTGTGCCTGAAAGTACGTTCAATCGTTCTTCCCTCCGCGTCATAGATCTCCTCGTTTTTCAGTAAACAAATATTTTCTCGCCCTCCCGCGAAACGATTCGCATCGCGGCGCGTATGTGACATGAAATTTCCACGAACGCTCTACGAGATCATTAACGGCGGGGATGCAGGGGTGAGGATGAGAAGAGGGATGCAACGACAAAACGTACAGCGTGCTGCGTGACCCCCGTCGTCGCGCGGTTTCCACGTGTGTACAAACGTGTGTGCAAGTGAGTACGAGAGTCCTCGAGAACGAGCGACCTGCACTCGCTCTTTTGTGTTCGCATTTCGCGAATAGAAATAATTGTCGTGAATCCAGCAGCTTGTTTCTTCTATTTTTCTTTTTCCACCGGCTATGTTATTCATTATAAAACCGGCACGAAAACCGAATCTCCATTGTACGCGCGATGGGTAGCTCTTTTCGCACATGAAAATATCTACGTTTCGTGCGATGCGGTGGTTTTCGTCGTAAATAGTAATTCCATGTAATGCGAATTTTTTTTTTTTTCTTTTTTTTTTATCTCTGTATTAGAGATTTGTAGCCCGCAAGATATGGGATATACATTTTTCGTAGAAAATATTTTCCGCCGCGCTTTAGCTTTTAGAGGATTGAAAAGCATTATCTTTCTAGAAAAGTATTATTTCTCATTTCTTTATTCATATTTTCGTAAATTTTATTTTTGCAACGATTTAATTTATTAAATCGTTGCAAAAAGATTCATAATTTAAGAAATATTAATTTTTGAAAAAGTTAATAATCACGTGCGGTAAATCTTATCAAGTCATATCGAGATTCACGATTAGATATTGCAAATCATACTAATGACTCTGTATTAGATTTCCCTATCGCGATAGCATCACTGTTTATAAATGGAATTATGGAATTAAGAGCAAAGGTGCTAAATGCATAGAGCGCAAATTATGCAACATCCAATGCGGCAGGAGGGAAACGCACAGAACCTCTCTCTCTCTCTCTCTCTCTGTCTCTCTGTCTCTCTCTCTCTCTCTCCTTTTACAGTGATTTCGTGGGTGCGATTTTGTAACGGCTGCATTAAATTGAAATAATGCCGCTCAGGTGTATTAACTCCTAATTATTAAGCTACTGAATATGTATGGCGCGACGCGCAACGCGCTTGGAACGTTAAATTGCCGAGTTTTGGCAAAACGCGGCGGCCGCCACGCATTCGCCGCGTGTTGGACATAATACGATATGTATGCATTTTCGAGTGCATTATAGAACGAGCGCGATTACAGGCGCCTCTCCGCGTTATAAACACGCCTAAATATCGAAGTACGGCGTGTCGATTGACCGCGAATAAGCATAAACCGCCGCGTATCGGGGGTGCGCGTTAATTGTTAAAAACGTCAACATAGCTCGTGCCTGTGATTACGATTAATGTATTATCGTGCTAATGTAATCGCTGTTATAAATCATTGATAAACTTTACGAAGGTGTCTTTGAAAGATTATTTAAAGATTTCACATGTATATGTAATATGATATATATATTATATTATCATTAGATTCTTTACGTTGCCATTATTAAAATGTTCATTTTTTATTTTATAGAAAAATTTTTCAGGCATTGTCGGAAGAATAAGAAATTTATTTGTGCAATTATATAGTAATATTGAATAATGCACGTTAGAAAGATTGTGAAAATATATGAATTTGAAAATCATAAGGATTAAAATTTTATAAAATTAAACGTTAAATATGTTTGTAATTAGAACATATATATAAAATATTCTATAATACGTAAAAAAAAAATTGATAACATTAAACGATACTCATATAACATGTAATCTTCTTAAAATTATGTATTACAAACGAGTGCATTGCAGTTGTAAGACGTTGGATTTTGGAAACGAAACGAATGTCTCGTCTCGTAAAGTGTCTTTGAGCGTCCGATTCTCGTTTAGGCTGGTGTCACATTAAATCCCATTTCTCGCCTTCCTCTTCTCGTCAAGAAAATTAATTTGCGCGCGCGAGCGCTATCCACAGACGGTGTATCTCGACGAGAGACAGGCTCTCGTTTCTTCACTCGAGTTTCACGGCGCGCCGACAAAGGAGCAATCTTTTAATAAACGACGACCGAGTATTAAAACGTAATCCCGCGTGCTGTGAACGGCGATAATATCGGGAGATGGCTGGCCGACTGGCCGCCCTTTTAAACCGTGCGCTTCTTTCACGCTGTGATCATCCCTTTTTCTTCTTCTTCTTCAGGAGATACCGTGAAGCTCTTGTGAAGAAGAATTCACTGCAAATATCGCGTGAGATAAAAGCGTTTACGAGGCCACGTTGTATCTCGAAGGCTTCATATTTCTCCCGAGCTCGCGCATTTCCGCCTTCTATTCCACTCTATTACGTATCGCGGAAATTGTAACGGGAAAGCGTCAGCGTCGCCTGTCGAGTTTCAACAAATAATTTAAAGGCATGCACTCTGAGATACTATCGTGTATCACAGTGATCTGACGGAATTGATTTTTATCGTCAACCAAACGTTCGTCTAATGGCTGGCTGAACTCGTCGTGGCGACCGCCTCGAGATCCGTCCGTCATTTGCATCGAAATAATGGAACCCTTCATCGATATTTCCGGAAACTCTGCGTTCTATCATTTCACGATGCATAGAATGATACTTAAAGCACATGTTTTCTTTTTTTAACTGACAAGTGTGCTCGTGTAAAATCTGGAAAATTGGCAAATAGAGAGGAGCAAGCGAAAATATATTTACAAACGGAGAAATGTTCTTGTCTGCTTCCCTTTTAATGTAACTTGAAATAAAATGTTCGTCTTTTTATATCGCTATTTTCTGTGGTCCTCGTCGACAAAGATTTTCAAATATTGAGACTTTTTATCCGTCTCTTGTATCTCACCGCGAACGTGGAAGTTAGTGTAGCCACACTAACTTGTTGTTATTATTGCGGTACGGCTATTGTTCTACGGGACTACGGAATAGTTACGGTTATGGCTCTCGACGAGACAACACTTTGACTGAGAGAGCGGCTAGTTATACAGGCGTTTCCGTTGCCGCACCTCCAAGCGCACGCGAAATTCCCGCCCTTAAAAAGATAGTCTTATTTCTCGCTGCTCTCGAGAGACGACGAATATATGATAATAAAGGCACTCGCGTAAACGAGACGTTTATCGCGGGAAACGATGTATGTCGTAGTGCTTTTAAACAAAGTCGATTTCAAGGAAAATTGTATGCCAGCTGATCACCACGTATCGATTTTAATAACTTCGAGTTTAATTTAATTTTATCAAAACTGTATAGACGTAAATCATTTTTAAAATTAACGCGACTAAAATATTAATAATATTAATATTGCGAAAGATAACGGTCATCAAAAATGATGTTAACAAGAAGAATTCATGTGGAACGTTACGTTTTACATAAAACAGATATGGCAGATGCAAGGGACGTCATTTTATATCGCGATGTATAACATATTAGAGCAAATGCAGATTTTTCATGATATTATATAATGCGTGCATTTATTATATAATGCATGTTTCAATGCGTGTGTAACATATACGTGAAAGTATCGCTCGCGTACACTTCGTACTTTTACGATTTTATATCGATATACATGTATACAATGAAGAATAATAGAAAAAAAGAAGATAACGCGAAGAAGAAATTTATGTAAAAGTTATGTAAAGAAAAAATCGAGATGTTGAGCGTATATCACAAAGCAGATTGCAATCGTGCTATACACATCAGATATATAAGCTTGAGGATAATAACGTGGGCAGATTTGCGAAAATGTCGGAATAATGCGGGGAGGGCTTAAGGAAGAGAAAGAGAGAAGAGTGGAGTGGGAGGGGGGAGGGGGAGGGGAGAAGAGGGGAGGGAGAAAGGATCTAAGAACAAAGTGTCGTGTGCGCGCGAGTTAAAAGAGAAGAGCGATGATAATGTGCGGAAAATGAAGGGTGGCGTTGCTCGAGGGAAAGGGTGATTACCTGAGCGGAAAAAAAGCGGGGAGACGTGCGTTACACGCGGAAAGGAAAAACGACGCACGCCTGGAGGATCACAGGACAGAAGGAGGAGAGGAGGGAGAGGGTGGAAAGTAGGCTAACGAGATCCTGCGGTAGTGCGAAGACAATGGGGCAACCTCCTCCCCTCTTTTCCTCCTCCCATCTTTTTCCTTCCGCTTGTTCAACCTTTCTCCCAATGCCTTTTTTACTCCGACCCTTAAACGAAAGGAGAGAGAGGGAGAGAGGATGAGAGAGAGAGAGAGAGAGAGAGAGAGAGAAGAAAAACGTTAAGAAAAGGGGTCGACGAACATTAAGCCGTAATTAGATCCTCGAGTGTCGATCGCAGTTGCAATTGCAGTTGTTCCGCCGAGACGAGAATGCAAAATGTGCTGCATAGAAATGCGAAACAAGCGGCTGCTGCGCATAAAGTATTGCTGCATCTACAGTTCCATTTCGTATTTAGCGCTAATGCGATAGTTAAAAATTTATATGTGGAATCGCGTGTCGAACGTTTAATACGCGCGACAAATTTTTATTTCAATTAATGAAAGGAAGGTTTAATAGGACAATGCATGTGGCAGAATTTTGTTTTACTATGTATAAAACATTTTCAGTACTTTCTGTTTTTTTTTTTTTTTTTTAATCGGATTATATATTTTTTAGATTTTGTCTCTCAAATAAATTAATTTTAAAAAACATTTTTTATCGACGCGATTATATTTTCATAAGAATACAGAATGTTTGCTTAAAAAAAAAAAAAAGATACGATTCTTGAAATATATATATAACACATCACTCAATAAGTCCCCGGTCTGACACATAATGACAACATTGTTGACAGACCCACGTGATTTCTAAAAAAAATTTGTTTTTCTTAGTTAGACCGGAGACTTATTGAGTGATGTGTTATATATATATATATATATATAGGACGACGTAGAAAGTACGCTTTTTCTCTTCGTTTCTGTCCGACGAATTCCGGATTGCACTTCTCCTTCCGCTTGATTAAATCCGATCGGGCCATCGAGCGAGATCGGCGGACAAGCTGGAATCGCGTGTTGCACACACGAAAAACTTTCCGCGCCATAAGTATTCGCTCGAAAATTGCCACTGAGAAGGCCAGCGAGAGATCTTATTTCGGAATCCAGACATCCCCAAGAGAGAGAGAGAGAGAGAGAGAGAGAGAGAGAGAGAGAGAGAAGCAACGGAACAGTTGCATTCAGCCGGAGGCTGGAAAAGGAAGTGCAACGAGACAATCCCGCGAGAGATCGGACGACGCATTAGATTGCTCTGAACTCTATCCGAAACACGCCTCCGGAAATTTGAGAGAACTTCGAATATACAGGGTATTTCGGAATAAACCAAAGAATGCCGAATTCCGATAAAAGTTTTCTCTTACAGATAAATTCAAAGTATAAATAATTGAAATATTTAAGTAAATTTTTTTTTTTTTTTTTTTAATATGTTACACATGGTAGGATTAATTTCTCACTAAATAATCTTTGAGAATAATAAAGCAAAGTTCTTACACGAATTATATTTCTATAAAATCCTGAAAATTGCTTTGCGATTTATGTTTATTCTAATAAAGTTGTCGTACTATGTAACTAATTAGTATTTTTTGCAATTTAATGCACGAGCGGAAATTGTTTTGATTAAATTCTGCATAGTATTAAATGGTGACGCTGATTTTAAATTCGTTTTGATCAGACCGAGGCGCAACCACGCGGCATTATGAACGGTGAAGGGCGGGGGGGAGGGGGAGAGGCGAGGGGAGCTGCCGCGCGTAGAATTATGCATTCGGCCGCAACTGCATCCCGCAACAAATCGCGGACGTCACGCATGGCGAGCGGATCGGCATAATTTACGAGCCCGAATGCGAACGCATCTCATTCCAATCGCACCTGTTCGATCAGAATGGCTCGACTGATATACGGCTCTGTGGTTGGCCTGATTCGACGTAAGGACAATAGAGCGATCGTATCGTAATGGCAGGGCGTTTGCCGATGGAAATCCGTCTCCCATGAATCATAAACACGACAAATTAATTATCCGCCTGTTTGTCTCATTTTGGATCCAAATAACATCATCGCGTCTCCCTCTCTCTCTCTCTCTCTCTCTCGCCCCTCCCCTTTGTTCCTTCTTTTTTTTATTTTATATAATTTAAATAAATATATTAATCCATTTTAAATTACATACACATGTGCAAAATTCATTTTCAAAAAATGATTATGACGATTTTTGTAATGAAGAACGCAGAATGCGTGATGCAGTAAACTAATTTTTTTCTTAATTCAAAAATTTATGATGCAAATTGACGAAAAATCTTGTAAAGAATGTTATAAAATGATAAAGTAATTTATTTTACCCCACTAATTATACTTTAATATCGTATTTTTACATATCTATCTCGTTCATAGCATTGCTTCATTTATTTTTTTGGAAAAAAAAAAAGTTCTAATATTCTTGCTTTATTTAGTTTTTATGAATATTTGCCTCTATTCTCTTTATTTGCATTTGCTTCATTCCTTTTACAAACTCCGGAACTGAAAATCGATCGCGAGACTTGTGGTGCTCGAACGTGCAGCAAAGCGGAAAAATGTTTTGCCGTTGTCGAGGAGCACGATATTGTATATATTCGACAACAGGTATCCGAATACAGCCCGGTGAACCAATGTCGCGACGTCGGTCGTGAGATCGAGATAAACGTCATTCCCTCTTGGCTCGCCTATAACACGCTGCAGGAACGATAATAACCGGAAGCGCATCGAAATGAGTCCATTATCACCAGGGCTGTCGCGAAATCCCTCGTACGGTGATAGCGGTGCCTGGAAATTGGCTGCTATTAAACCGCCGCTTGATGTCATAAATACCGCTTGAGAGGAAAATCCGTTAGTTTTCTCTCTTTGCGACGAAACTAAATAGTCATGATTTGTTTTACGATATAAAAATACTTTGATTATTGCACATACAATATATCTTGATTTTTTCTATAGTATTGTTTCATATAATTTTTAAACGCAAAAAAGTTAAACGAGATTCAAAAGTAAAATAAAAATAAAGGTTTAACGTAACACAATAACAGCTTCATTATTAAATCATATAACACATCACTCAATAAGTCTCCGGTCTAAGAAAAACAAATTTTTTTTAGAAATCACGTGGGTCTGTCAACAATATTGCCATAATGTGTCAGACCGGAGACTTATTGAGTGTTGTGTTATATATATATATATATATATATATATATATATATATATATATAATATTTGAAATAATATTTGAAATTGACATGATGGATATAAATTATATATATGTCGATTGGACTTTTTCAATGTATTTTGGTTTTCGATCCGTAGTAATTAATAGCTATTAAGATATTTGGTCCATTTCCACTTTAGAGAAAATGTAACGTATGGATGTAAGTACGAAAATTGACGTTAGTAGCTTTCGCTGATTAGGACTTGGAATGAAAGCAACAAGTGGCGCACGATATTTCTCATTATCGGCTGGTTATAGAGAGAAACTAATTTCTTCTTTATTTTACAAAGTATTGAAGATTATATAGACTTATAGTAATGCTGGATCAAACTATTAATAATTAACAACGGGGCATGATAATCTTGTATTATTCTCGTTCTACTATCTGATTTTTTCTTCGATAAAAGCGACAACTATGCATTCATATTGCAATCGAATCCAGATATTTCAAAAATCAATCTATATTTTCAAAAATGATTAAAAGTGGGAGAATGATGAAATACCCTGAAAATTTCGACGATAAGAAATATATTGTGAAATTATTTATTATTTTTTAGGGAATAAAAAAATATAACAATCTTTTTATTTTTTATTTCGCACTTGATCGTTATCATTCTGATCGATTGTGCAGAGTAAAAAATTTGCAAAAAAATTTTTTAAAGACGAACACTGTGATAAATTGAAATTGGAAATCCAAAAAGAGAGAGAATTGACACGTCTGTTGACTTATTCCGTGCAGCAAATCCTCTCTATATATCACGCAGCATCTCTCGACATGCACTTGCACATCCTATTCCAGAGTATCAGAACGTGACCGTAGCTTTTTCGAAAGTTTGTCCGTAGCTTTTTCATGCATTTCTTCCTTATCTCCAATCGTTCGTTTGCAGGGATTCAAGACATACAGTCGAGAAGAGAATTTCCATATTCGAGCATTTTCTAAAACTTTATATCTTATACACACATTACAATTATTTTCCTCCTCGATTCAAATAGCAATAAATTTTTTTTTTTTTCCGATAATAAACTTAACATGTTCTCACGTTTCTTTATTCTAAAATAACAGATATCGATGTCAAATTCTTTTGGAAAAAATTACCTTCGCCATTATTTCGGTCAGATCTCGCAGAAATGCAGCGAATTCGCATGTGAGACGCAATCTTTCAGGGTGGGGCGATAATTCTGTTAATGCACACATGTCGTGCAGCTCTAACGAGTTATAATCAGTCGAGCACCAGGCTGAGTACAGTTTAATGGTTTATTCCCCGCATTAGGCACCCTTCTAGTTCCTCTTTCTCACCTTGGTTTCTATCCGCATTCTCTCCTCTCTCTCTCTCTCTCTCTCTCTCTCTCTCTCTCTCTCTCTCTCTCTTTCTCTCCATCTCTATCTCCGGACTTCCACAATAATGCGAGCTCCATCGGGCGGGATAGGACGACGAACGCGCAATTTGCGGTCGAGCTCTGGCTTTCTCGAATAATTGATGCAATTTCCGGGTTGCAAGCGAGCTGCGAATGACCCCGAGAATTTGGATTTTGGGTGGATTCACCATCATTTGGTTGGAGATGCTCACGTCACAAAGTGAACATTAATTTCCGCGTGCTCTCCAAACGGCATTAAATCGCGAATTTTCTAAATAGCTTTAACATTCATATTTTCATTAAGTTTAATCATTACTAATTTCGATCTCTAAAGCTCGTATTCATAACTCTCTCAATTTACAAAAAAAAAAAAAAACCAAGCTTTAAATAATGTTACGAGAAAGTTATGAAAAATAGCTCAATCTATATTTATTCATATTTTTATCTAAAAATATTTCTATATTTGTCGATGCATTTTTATTTTTATTTTCAATTTATTGCTAATAAATATATAATAATTTAAACGGCATAATCCATTTGATTTATATCTTTCGCGTGCTTGGCAAACATTATTTATTGTATATCCATAAACATTTGTGAAATTATGCTAAAAACACGGTTTAAACGATAAGCGATGAGAACACACGAGCGCGCTTCTTTGTCGCGGCTATGTGAAAGACAGAGAGAGAAAGAGAGAGATTGCGGGATATCGTCTAACTACCGTTGACTTTGGGCTAATTCTATTAACCAGCCCCGGTGAGTATACCCGCGTTCTCTGCTCACGTTCCTGCGGGATTAATTTCGCGGCTTCGTTTGCCAGCCAACGCCGTAAGTTTCCGCGTCGTCTGGTCCTATCCGGCCATGATCGACGACTCTCTCTTCCCTAATCGCGGCCACGACTTTTTCGATAAGCCCGATGTTTCCTATCCGCTAATGGTATATCTCTTTAATTGTAGTTATCTTTTTTCTCTGTACTTTCCAATTTAGATTTACCGACTACTCCGTAATTTCAACTTTAATTTTTATTTATTTTGATTTTTACAATTAATTAATAAAATACATCCTACATTATTGATTAAAAATATTTGTCGAGCACAAAAAAAATATGAAAAATTCAGATGCACATTCTGTCAAAAATCCAGGACCAGTCTTCCCCTCCAGATTGGCTGTTTTACATATTTCATTATCATTCTGATAATATTTTGACTTTTCAAAGAGTAATTTGGTTTATTATTATATGTTATTTGTTTAATAATTAATACTGCATAGATAATTAGTTTAAATCTATACTTTCCACGCATTAATCTATATTTTCCATAATGCATTAATCATCGCTAGAAAAATTGGAATATTCGGGATACGGAAACATCGGATTAATTCGTATTATGAATATTTGATCGCACCGTGTAAAATGCGGTTGAATGAACTTCAAAAATCTTCTCGGGATGCAAATTAATGCATAAAAAATACTATATAAAAAAACCAATGGCCAGCAGATGCGGCTTTTGCGATATACATATACGATTCATAATTAAATTGTAGATTAACTTTAGCTTAAGATTAAACGAAAATAAACCGTAAACTAAATCCGTAAGCGAGTTATATCGAATCTCTGTTAGCTAACAATAAAATTCATGACGATTCAAACGAAGTTTCATGGCTAATTTTAAAAGACGTCTAAAGAGTTTTGACACCTGCTAGACATTTATATTGTTTGAAAAGGATTGATTAAATGAATGAGCAAGTACATTAATTATTATATCAATAATGAATTCAAAACGATATTCTTTATTTTAGTTTTAGATTACGTATTATCAAATTTTTGTGAAATTGTGTTAAATTTTAAATACATTCTGAAAAATTAATGTAAGATTGTGCATTTTATATAAATTTTTTTTTATATATAAAATTGCAAAAAAATTATTTTTTTTTTAACAGACTCCTAAATGATGACGGAAAATTTGTACATGATACTGTCTTATCTTTCTCAAAATGTTTATATGAATTGCTATAATTTTTTATTCTAATTGACTCCCCTTTCTCGCCATTGTTATATTTTTCCAACGTTCCAAATGTGTTCCAGCATTTTAAGAATTATATAAAAAAAGAACTTTTATTTTAAAATTTTAGGTCATCAATGGCTCAAGACGAATCTCGACGTGGTTCCCGAATCGGGCTGGTCCGTCGATCCGTTCGGCCACGGTGGCACCATACCTTATTTTCTGAAGGCTTCGGGCGCGACCGGTACGGTGATCCAGAGGATACATTACGCGTGGAAGCAGTGGTTCGCCAAGAAGCAGTACGGCGACTTTATCTGGCGGCAGCCGTGGGATCGCATCGGCTCGGCCGACATGCTCACGCACAATCAGCCGTTCGACATCTACAACATTAAGCACTCGTGCGGTCCGCATCCTCACGTCTGCCTCAACTTCGACTTCCGCAAGATACGCGGCGAATATACCGAGTACTCGGTACGCGCCGTCGAGATCACGCCTAACAATGTCAAGCAGATGGCCGAGCTCCTATTGGAACAATACGCGAGAACCGGCTCGCTCTTTACTCATAACGTTGTCCTAATGCCGCTCGGCGATGATTTCAGGTTTGCATAGCTTTATTTCGAAAGATAAAGATAAGAAGATTTTCTCTTCAATTTAGAATTATTAACTTCTATCTGATACCTCTTAATTCTTGGAATATACATATATATCGAACAAAAAATAATAATACTTATAATTTATCATATTAATTATATATTATCTATCTATATATATTATCTATTAATTATATATTATTTATCATATTAATTATATAATTTTTTTTTTCATTCTATATAAATAAAAAGAAGATGATTTTATTTTTATACCAAACAGACATGCATCAAAGATTAAATTAATGAAACAAAATTATATTTCCCATGTTTCAGATACGACCACGCGATCGAATGGGATCAACAGTACACGAACTATAAGATCTTGATGGATTACATAAATAGCCGCAAAGACGAATATAATGCCGAGGTAGTGTTTGGCACGCCGAAGGATTATTTCCATGAGATACAGAAGCGTGTAGACAAGTTTCCGTCACTGACGGGCGACTTCTTCGTCTATTCGGACATCTTCAGTGAGGGTAGACCGGCCTATTGGAGCGGCTACTTTACCACAAGACCGTACATGAAGATCCTCGATCGCGAACTCGAAGCGAATCTCAGATCAGCCGAGATTCTATATACAATTACGCTTAATCTTGCCAAACAATCCGGCAAGGATATAAAACTTTACGAGACATATTTCGAGAAGCTGGTAAAGGCCAGGCGCAATCTGGGCCTGTTTCAGCATCACGATGCAATCACCGGTACCTCTAAGTCTTTTGTGATGAAGGATTACGCATTAAAGCTCTTCGAGTCAATCTCGGATACTACGAGTTTGCAGAGTTTCGCCATTCAATCGCTGGCGGCTGTTACTAGCGGCAAGTCAAATTCCGTTTACGTGTTAGCTGAATCAGACAGGGATAGCTACGAGAAGCTGCCGAAGAAGATACCGATTGGCTTGAACGGTCACGAGACTAAAAAGATCGTCCTCTTCAATCCGTTGGCGCAACCCAGGCAGGAAGTGATCAGTCTCAAAGTTACTTCGTACAAGATCAAGGTGATGGATCCACAGAGAAATCCTATACCTTACCAGATTGCGCCAGTGATGAATGCAACGAATATCATGCATGACGTGTATGTACTACTCTTCGTAGCCGAGCTGAAACCTCTATCGATCGCCACGTACCATTTGCAACAAGTCGATAAAGTACCGGTGGAAGCTATCTCAACAGTGTATTGCAGCCGTTGCGGCAAGGACAATGTTTTTCCTATCAAACCAATGCAGGTGGGCGATGTACAATTGGAAAATCAACGAATGAAATTGCTATTTGATGGACAGACAGGCTTTCTAAAGAGAGTTACTAAGAAATCCACTGGTAAGATTATGCAGTGCGCTGTGCAATTCGCAGCGTATCCGTCAGCGCAATTCCATAGTGGCGCTTATCTCTTCATGCCGGATCCGAATCTCCGGGACACTGACAAGGATGTTCTTGAAGCCTACACGCCTCATCAAAAGATCTATATCGTTAGTGGCAGCCTTAGTTCTCGTCTCACTGTCGAGTACGGCAAATTGCTAACGCACCATGTGGCTATCTATCATCGTGACGGTGGCCTCGGAGAAGCCATCTACGTACGTAACATCGTAGACTTCGAGACGCCGCCTAAGAATCGTGAAACAGAAATGTTCATGCGGCTACAAACTGACATCTCCAATGGTGATCCACCAGAGTTTTACACCGATCTGAACGGTCACCAGATGATTAAGCGCACCAAGATTGAACGCATCGGAATCGAAGGCAATTACTTTCCCATTACAACCATGGCCTACATCGAAGATTCGAGTCACCGATTGACGCTGTTAGTGAATCACTGTCAGGGCGCGGCCAGCTACCAACCCGGCTGGTTGGAAGTGATGCTGGATCGAAGAACTCTGTATGACGACTCGCGAGGCATGGGCGAGGGTTTGCTGGACAATCGGCGGACCGTCATTAAGCATTGGTTGCTACTCGAGGACATAACCGGCGAAAAAGACAAATATTCGAGGCCATCGCTATTCGCCAATCATCTGAGCAACGCTCTCAATTATCCGGTCAATATCTTCGTCGTGGATGGTAGCGAGCAGGAGGTCACTATGGCGCCAGAGGTGCGATTGCTGAGCCAGAGCTTTCCATGCGATCTTCATCTGCTCAATCTGCGCACCAATCACGATCAGAAGCTACCGCACTTCCCAGTAAATAGCGCTCTTATGGTGTTGCACCGACAGGGCTACAGCTGCTCCGTAGGCATCGACATAGCGCTAAAACACTGTCCGCTCATTGAGAGACTCGCGCAGGGAACCGCGTTCTACAAGCTTGACAATCTCAATGTCACCAAAACATCGCTGACTGGCACGCGGCCGGGTGTCCGTCTTAAGGATGGTCTCCAGGAAATTGGTTTGCAACCGATGCAACTCGAAACATTTAATGTGAATTTTATACAATGATGCTAAAATGGTCGATTGGCGATCAATCGTCAATCTTGCGTTGATTGGTTGATGAAATTCCGATAATACGCAATATCTGCCCTTTTCGAACAACACTGCCGTATTAATCGTATTAAATACTACCTCTTCAACTCTTTGTGTAATGTGCGATGTTGTTGGCGATAAAAGACGATAATCCATGGAATACGAAAATGCAGGTAATTAGAAAATTTTCTTGTGTGGAACAACATGAAGGGAAAAAGAATTTAAAAAAGTGATAAATCGTTTTGGGATAATATATTGAAGTAAATGATTACCACTTTATGGATTAATTACAACGGATTCTTTCAGTGTTATACGTTTAAAAATTTTTTTATTTTATTAGAAGGAATTTTTATCAATTTCTTTTAATTTTGACAACGTATTCTACCGGTTTAGAAATCGATCATTTGTGCCATTATTTTTTTTTTACACATTTAGTTTCATCCTTTAATCGCTTCTATTTAGAAACAAAAAAAAGAAAGTAAAAGTTTTAAAACAGATTAATCATAAAAATTATAAATAAAAAATTAAAGAGATTATAAATTTCACAGTGTAAATTTTGCGAAATATTGAATCAAGCATCACGCTAGAATTTTTTACATTAATTCCTGTTGAGGACAAATTTAGCCAACTTCTGCGATTTTTCATGTCGGTCGCATTACGTTTATATCGGAAAATTTTCAGAAATGACAGAAAGAGTGTGTAAATAGAGAATTTGATCGATGCAACATAATTAACTGCGAATTATGACAAACGTGCAACACGTGCACGTGCTGTGTACATATTGTTCCTGTATAATGCGTTCCTTACATTTTATTATTGAATGACAGGAACGCCGAGATACCGAGAGAAAGAGGGAAGGGGATAAGCGAGAAATAAAAAGATGTACACGTAAATATATATAAATATGTTAGTAATTTACTACCGCGTAGTATGAGATCTGATAATATATGTATATTCATTAGAACACAAGATCTTTCCAGGTTTATCCTGATGTAATTTGTTCATTGAATTTTAAGCGATTCTTCCATAAACAAATACGCTTTTTGCTGGCACAGCTTTAATTCTGAATTATAATTTATAATTTGTGTTTAACTTGGCCTCATCATAGCGTTAAAAAAAAATAATGGAAATTGTCCCGATTCATTTTTTAAGTAACAGTAACGAATTACTTTTCAAAATTAACAATTTAGTAATGTCGACGAATTATTTTTTAAAAGAAAAATTGCTTACAAGTTGTTTTTCAGAGAAAAAATACGAGGAAAGTAGAAATGAGTTACTTTTAAAAAGCAACTTTTTCAACCCTGTATTTCTTTCTTCATAAATGAAGATTTTTTTTAAAAAAAAAAGGAGAGGCATTACATGTCGAGACATAAAAGGGGCCAAAAGACTTAGGCCTATACAAAAGAACAAATTTGATTAAAATTTCAAACTGCCACTTTTATTTATTCGCACGATGAATACCCGTAGGCAGACTGACTAACACAACTACGGACAGTTCTTTTATTAAGAGAGCGTATAGATACATATGTATATATATACATGTATTGTACATATCAAAAATCGTAACTCGATCTAGAGTAATTAACGATACCGTAGATGACATTTGTGATAGTGAACGATGTAAAGAAAATCTCATACATCTATTTTCGTATGTTAGATATTTTGCTATTGATCTTCCCTCTTTCCCTCTCTGCGAATACTGATACTAGTAAGTGTCTTCTTATAGATGAGGAGGGGGGACACGATTCGGAGATTCTCTCCGCGAGATCCGAAAATATAATAAATTGCGTGTGTTACAAATGCGTGTGTTAGATGATGGAGTTATCTTTCAAAAATAATGCAAGAATCTCCACTGAACAAAGTACCAAGATAATTTAAAAAAAAATTATAAATTATTAAAAAAAAATTGTAAATAATTAAATATCTCTCATGATTCGAACACACTGATAATTGTCACGATTGTGAAATTATTTCGCTTTCTTTCATCTTCTAAATTGTTAGTACTATACGCACTGAAAATCTGTCAAATTGATAATAATATAATATACTTTCTTTCGTATCATACGCGAAACTTTTTATGATTATGAGAGTAAGATTGTGAGACAAATATTGAGATTCGTCAATAATATATAAATATAAAATCGTAGAATTTCTTTGCGATCGTCGTGCGATCGTTCCCAGTGATCTTCCATTTTCATAGAGAATCTCGAAGTGTCCCTTTTTGCAGCTGTGCGTCAGTTCTATAATTTGTACATATTAGATTAATTAATGGAAAGTTGCGTGCAGCTTTCGCACGAGTAGACTGTCCCATCCTCTGACACGAGAGACAAGAGAGGAAATTAATTTTTCCGAAAATAAAAAATCGTAGAATCTACTTTAGACGATTTAGAATTCGTGACAGAATTCAAAATAGATTTATGATTTTATATACTGTACATTCTATGTAATGTGCATGTATGTGCGTGTGTATATGTATATTCTTAATCTTGTATAGATGTATATTTTAATTCTTCGAAAGTTTTCTGTACTACACGTGGTACATAAAATTATAAATAGAATTCTATCCCGAATTTTGTCACGAATTATGTAGATCCTCTCTAAAGCGGTTTATAAAATATTACTTTTGTGTATAAAAACAATATTCTTCTGATCCGGTATGCGAATATAATTATGATCGAGAAAGTGTTTTTTTTTTTTTTTTTTAATTATTAAGTTTTGTAAGTATTAGTTATTGCAATATTTTAAAGTTGTCAATTCAAGTAATCAACTTATATAGCTGTAATAAATTTCACGGTTTGCGAACGATCGTTTATATGAGTTTTAACGTCGTCCATAAATAGAGGATTGACGATGAGATGATTAAACCGATAGATGAAGAGTAATAGAAAATAAAAGACGAGCGGATGTTACGCCGGTAAAATATAGAAATAATAAGTTTCTTTTTCCTGAGAAAATATGCTCTTGTGTGTCATTTTTGATCATTGCTGTTGCGCATCATTGCGTTGGATCTTTGACGAAAATAGGCGAAAAAATGTTTGTAAAAAATAAATTATTTATATTATTTATATATTTATTCATTTATTAGCTTAATAATACGGCTGTTTTTATTCTGCTATCGATTAAATAATTGTAAAAATTTATCTCAAATTGATTAATTAATTGTATGATAAAATGATATTGTTTTATTATCGTTTCTGTTTAGTATTTTGTAGTTTTGTTATTTTAATTTACAATTACACTAATGACGCAATGCACTGCTCTCTACATATATACAGTTATTCGCTTAGTTTGAGTTTTTAAACGTAACGAATCAAAAAAGAGCGCCTTGACAAGTGAAATTTTGTTGTAGGTGTTTTAAGAAGACGGAGTTAAACATTTTCGTGAAATAATACTTTATTCAAGCACTGAATCGAGATCAGGAAGTATCGATGAAGTGCCCGAAACCGCGCGTTAACTACTGTCTCTATAACGATATTGTAACATACTGTATGTTTTATGCCGTCGTTAGAGAAAGAGAGAAAAATGGAGTTCTATATCAAAGAATAAAAGTTATATTACGTGTTCACACAATTCTGTCGCTCGAGTGATTCGCAAATAATTTATTACTTGGAATCACGCGAGTGCTACCCGATTAGAGCGACGGATAATGATGATTACGATATCTATTCCTTTTATGTTATACGATGTAATATTATATTTATTAAATAAAATTAGTAACTGACGTATTTTGATCAACCGCGTTGTTCTTTGTTGTCCAAATACAGTCTTCGAATAGAGATAGGGGAGAAAAATAATCAAGGAGTATGTAAAAAAATTTAATAAAATTCAATTTCGGGCGCTCTCACGTTCTTGTAGCTGTCTGATAATGTATAGATAATGCGCTTAAATAGGTCGATTATTGCTTTTCCTTATTAGATATTTTTTTGTAGCATTTTTTTGAACAAAAGATTAATTTTATTTTTTCGCAAGTATGAGACTACATGAAAACCGATCGATATTTTTTCTCTTAAAAAATGCGGACAAATATGGAAAAAAAAAAAAAAATATATATATATATATATATATATATATATACACACACACGCGCGCTCATAGTACAACGGAAGGAATATCTGGGCTAAACGTTAATCGATACTGCTCCTCGGTACCATAACTCTCATTAATGGCGAATATGCGATATTCCTCGCGGTGATAAGTGCTCACTCTCGTATCGATATCGCCCACTGACCGCATAATTGAATCCATAATAAGACGGGGGTCTGCAAACGCAGAATCAAGAAAATTGCAAGGTGGTCCCCTTCGCGCGAAGCGGACTAATTTGCATATTCCATCTTCGACGATGCTTAAGGGACCTCTTCTTCAAGTCCGACATCATTTGTATATTGCCGAGTCAGATAAAAACCGCGAGTAGAGGCCTGGGCACTTATCCAGATTATATCGTCATGAAATCGTGAAAGAGCTTCACAATTTACAGGAAAGCGAAAGTACGGAAAGTCACGAATCTATCTCACGACGATTTTATCTTGTTGTTCTAATTTTAATTTTTTCAGACATATTTAATGTCACAGATTTAATAATACTGAGAATTGTTTCAATTTATATTTTTAATCCATCTATTAATCCATCTATTTTATGTAACTGTCTAATCATCAGAGAATGGATATTCGCTTCTCGTACTCAGCTTGCGTTTGATTTAGATTTTAAGAAGTTGAAAAAAGGAAGATACGATTGATTCGTGGAAAGAAATAGTTGTGTCAAAATTTCGAACACTTTCAGAGACGCTACATTAATTTATAAAACGAATATTCGCGTCTTTCGCAAGATGATTCAGCTCGATGTAGGCGGAAAAATGGGATTTCCGCCGTTCCGTCCCGACAGCTGAAATGAACTCCGCGCGCGCACATGTCTTCGTTATACAAGTTTTAATTACAATCGATTCAATTTCCTTTTTCGCCGAGGACAACGAAGTTTCCATTCGCCCGCCCGCCAGGATACTTCGTCAGCTCGTTCATGAACCTGACACTCGTAATAGTCCTTCTGTAAGATCGTGGCCTTTTTCCAACATTCCTCCCATAATCATCAGAAAATACGCCAGAAAATTGCGATTAAAAGTTTGTCCCTTTTCTTTATGTAGGTAGTCGCGCGAGAATTTCCCATCGTTTAATCACGAGAATTTTATTACTGCAATTATACAAATAATAGCAGAAATGCGCCAAATATTATATCACATATTATATATAACACATCACTCAATAAATCTCCGGTCTAACTAAGAAAACAATTTTTTTTTTAGAAATCACGTGGGTCTGTCAACAATGTTGTCATATATGTGTCAGACCGGGGACTTATTGAGTGATTGTTATATATTTTTTTTTTTTAATCTAAAGAATCAGAAAGGCTATAACATTTCTAATATTCTTTTTTTTTTTTTTAATTAAAAACATTTATATCGGAAAATTTATAGTTGTACTATTAATGGATATACACTTTGGATAATGGAATAAAATCGCGTTTTACTTTAAGACACTAAAGACTTTTTCTTAAAACGAGATGTTCTTTATTCGATAAAATGCTGGAGACTCTGAAAGTTAATGAATAATTTGCATTTTCTGCTGGAAGATTATACGCGCACTATAGGACGATATCGCGCGAGAATCAGGAGAAATCGCAGAATTTATTCAAAGATATTCAAAGGAAAACGTCAGTGATTTTCCTTGCCGAGATTGACCGTGGCAAAAAAAGGTCGATAGAACGAGCGTCGCTTAGCCGCTTCGGTTATGAATATTTATAAATCTTAACTCGCTGTTACATAAGTCAAGTGAATCGGGATCGAAACTTTTTCAAAATATTGTTCTCTCAATAAAACGCGAAACATATCGCATAAATAATTTTCGAATTATATAGCAAGCGTTATCATTAGTTATAGTAATTAATTTCCAAAATAAAATATCTTATCAAATTAAAAATTTATTCAAAACCACACAAATGATGTTAAAAGATAGATTACACGCGCGGAAAAATGTAATAAAATATAATAAATATAATAAATGACAGAAATATACTATTAAAAAATATCTAAGAAATCTCTATGAAAATTTAATTTTGAGCCCCGATTAAAGTCATTTATTTTTCACTATTACAATTCACGAATGCATATAAATAAGCTGTTTCGATATTTATTTTCATCAAAAGAGAAATTAACTTAAAATCGTTGAAAGAAATCGTAGAAATAAAATTTTCACGAATTACATAATTACAATTTGATATGTATATAAAGCACGCGGTTTTCATCATCTCTTCTTAACACCACGTCGATGCTTTTACACCAGATAATTAGCGCGAGGACAATCCCGAGACGCATAGTGGATAACTGAGAATCTCGTTAGGACGAAGGTGTTTCCCTCGAACCACGAAGAAACGAAGATGTTCCTCTCCCCTCTTGCCTCTCCCCCATCATCACTACTAGCAGCAGCATCCATAAACGTCGCGTCTGATGAACGAAGGATAGAGATAGAGAAAAGCGGTGCTTTCTGTATCGTGACGCTGAGATAAGACGAGTCTTATGAAGTCGCGCGACGTAAAGGACCGTAAGGTAAGGCGCCCCCAGGATTTCGTTAGTCGTCGTAAGTCGCGTTCCGTTAATTTATATGGAAATATAAGCAGTCCCGCGTGGATTATGTAAGCTGTGGCTGTGCTTCTTACCGCGCAACGTCTTGCAGCAAATTATTCCGACCGGGTCGTCGTCCGGGAGACAACGCGGCGAGCCGGGATTATTCGCCATCCCGCCGGCGCCTCTTCGATGTAATATCATTAATAATTAGCAGTATCACGAGTCATTTAAACGATCAATGCAAACGCAATCACTTTGCGCTAATGGCTTATTAAAGTATAGAATAAAAATTCTAATTTTTCACGCGTTAATTAAAAAGTTGACATAAACAAAGGTACAAGTATCACTATATATATAACTCTAAAGAAATACAAATGTTCTTTTTTTAGTAAAAGTAGTACAATTTCTCTTAAAATAAAATAATAAATTTTTTTTTTATATTCGATTATACTCGATTTTATTTTTATATTCTTCATTTATATCAATATCTTAATTTGTCCATGTTTTCTTTTTACAATTGTTTCGTCATCGGAAGGACCCTGGTAAATGTGCAGTATTAGGATACGAAAGTCAATTTCGCAATTTTGTTAAAATATTCGAGATTTTTGCAAGAATCTTTTGCTCGATGTGAAAAACGAGATAGTATTAGTCTCGATTGCTGTGTAGACAGCAATTCCCCCTCAAAGTGGGGAGGGGGTGCAGGGGGAGGGGAGTTAGTTTTAATAAACGCACGTCTCGAGAGAAACTTTTCTCGTTGGGGTATACCGTCTACCGCAGAGGGATATCGCTTTTCTTCTTCCCGACTCGGCGCTAGATGAAAATCCATCTCTCCTCTTCAGCGCGATGACGACGAGTCGGGTTTCATCAATTACACGGGCAACGAGGAACAAGAGGGAGAAGGGGGGGGGGCGGAAGGGAAGACACGTGTGCCCTTAAACATTCGTAGACGTCTCCTAGGATAGCGTTTTGTCAGAATGTTTACAAGAAAATGCTTTTAAAATTAGAAAATTTTCAGAAAAATAAAAAAAAAAAAACTTAATATAATCTTGAATAAATATAATTTATTTGCGCGATAAAAAAAAAGATGATTTTTATGTATAGGTGCGAATTTATAAAATAAACTTAAAACGATAAGTCGACCGTTTCACTAACTGCGAAGCAACAGTCTCCTAAGCGCAAAGGAGAAAGTTATATTGAAAAAGTTCGTCGTTGGCAATCGTTCAAGTATTCTATCGAGGAAACGAACATTATTTTGTGCTTGAAGCTACGTTGATGAAATTGATAAACTAAAACTAATACATATACATATAATGTAAAATTTAAATTTAAAAATATCAAGGTTTACGTATATATTTGAAGAGCGGAATACTTTGCAGATAATTGCATTGTATCTTCAAGCAAACGAGTTTCTCGTTCATTTATATAAAGTGTTTTAAAATTTAATTCTAGTTAGAGAAAGAGAGAGAGAAAGAGAGAAAGAGAAATTTGCGCAGATGCACGCTTAATCTCTCGTGCACATTGGAATTATACGCTAATTTACATTAATCCACAATTTACGGGCCGGCGAACCAGTTTTGTAATTAATTAATAATTAATTATAAGTCGTTCATATATTGCCAGTGATAAATAACCTGGTGCATTTATTAAATAGCGTAGACAACTTGCGGGATATACGAGATGTATATATCGAAATATATAATATATCTATTGTGTCTGATCTCTCTCTCTCTCTCTCTCTCTCTCTCTCTCCTCTTCCGATCTCATCCCCCAATGTGAATCGCGTACTTCAAGTTTAATCCCAAAGTTCCCAAACGTACACAGACATCTATCCGTGGAAAGGACGATAGAGAAATCGTGATGTGAAAAAACCAGCTCGGCCTGCTGGAGACGGAAGAGGGAATGGAAGAGGGAAAAGAGCAGCAAGCTTGTTTACCAATAATAAAGTTCAAGCCGGCGCAAAGGAAGACGAAGTATCTTTTCTCGCGGTACGGATGGGAACTCGAGAAACGCGAACTCTTCTATATACACAGACATACATGATCGCAACCGGGGAGGATGGAGTGAATGAAGTGGGGATACAAATGCGGATTATTTTCGAAGCCCGTGACGTTTCTCAAGGTGATAAGGCACGATAGGCGCCTGATTTCCCTCTTACATCGTATTTTTCTTCCTAATATATCAATATCGAATACAAATATTTTTACCTCAAATAAATAGCTTTTAGTTATAAGAAGAGGAATGATCCTGTTCTTTTGATTGAAAATTGTTGCCATAATTTTTATAGAAGAGATAATGATGTTTATATTTTCCTATTTATTTCACAGAACTTATTTCCGCGATGTTTAACTTAATTTTCTCCGTGATTAGATTGAAAATTTGTTTCAACAATTTAACTTTGTATTGAGTTAGTGTTTGCACAATTTTCACAACTCCTCTCGCAATCGAATTAAGTAAAAGTTACCGGACCTGGACGCGTAAATCGCGGGACCCCTGCATGTAATTTTCCCCGCTTCAAAGATCCAAGACGCCGGTCCTCGAGATATCTTAGAAAATTGAGAATGTACTTGAGCGTTATAAGCTAAAAGAAGCTCGCGGACTCTTAATATGTGTACGCGAAATTGAAAATGTACTCCAACGTGATATCGTTTACATGGGAACGGCAGATTTTCCAGCCTCCGTCCCCGTCTCCGTCGCGAAATCCCGAAGAAGATCTTCGCGAAAAGCAACGTCATTTATATCCGAGGGACTCCGGTACCTTCGGTCCGTCTTGCCAGTAAGATAAATTGCCATTCTGGTCGCACGATAAACGAACCATCCACTCACCGACACTCTCGTTCGCCTATCCTCGTCTCCCGAGAAGCGAATAGAGACATACGCGCTATTTCGTTGAACGGAATCGTTGCAAAACGCCGAAGACATATAAGTCCACTCCATCAAGCGTCAAGCTCTTCGAAGCTTATCAAACTTCTGAAGGCGGTTTCGTAATATCGCGGTCCCTCACCGCATAGCATCGATCTTCCGCGAGCCGATTCAACGGACCGGAAATTAAGCTCGCTACGAGGTATTTTTTAGGCCAAGCTCGCCCAACGTTTTATCAGCAAAGTATATTTCCGATATCGACGAATCTTTCCGTAAATATTAATCGCGGTCAAGTTTGAGGTTTGATTTGTTTTCCTCTTCCTAAAGAATCTGTTAGACGGCAACTAGAAAATGTTGTTAATGAATACCAAAAGTATTATAATTTGCATAAGCTTTTATCCCCTTTCAGAACTTTAGAAAATATATGAAAGATTAAAAGCTCTCGCTCTTTCTATGGGAGAGTCCGTCTAAAACTCCGAAACTCCTGCTTTCCTTCAAGCTAGAAAAATAATTTGCAAGGACTGCTTCTCGAATCGCTGCTTACCAGTCGGCAGGCCATCCATCATCTCTCTCGGAGACGCCGTTGCATCAATTTCTATTAGGAAGACGTGCGAGAGCGAAGAGACGAACGCGAGTCGAATATACGCAAGCGGAGAGAAAAGTTTTTTTGACAAAAGTCAGAAGAAATCACAGAGAAGACAGATCCGTCATTGGAGAAGGTGAGTTTCCACAGGGAGAGATTGTTCTCTCATCTTAAAATTAATATAAGATTAATAGAGAGAGAGAAGGAGAGAGAATGTGTGTGTGTGTGTGTGTTTTGAAACATATCTTGAATTTAATATAAAGAATTTTTGTATTTATAGTAGAGAATTTTTTAATTCTCTAAAAATTATCATTTTATTATAATTGATAATCAAATAATTTGTGAATCCAACTGTCATGAATTAAAAAATAAATATCTTTTTATTTCAGATCAGAAATTTATCTTTCCAAAATACGGTATTGCTCGATATATTTTTTATTAAAAATGCACAGAACTTATTTAAATCGAGAATAATCTTTGAAGTCAAAGATCAAATTCGAGTTACGAGCTAAGGAGGATATCGATTTCATTGACGGAGCGGATGAGAAAAGTCATCGTGAGCTCTAACTAACAACAGCCGGCGCATAACGTTACCGATATCATTAATATTTATCGGAGCAATTTTATTATAAACTCCATTTCGCCTAAACGTCTGTGCTCCGAGAGGCGGATATCGCCTCTGTTATCCGAGCACGAGACTGTTGAGAAAACGATATAAAATTTTACTGGTTTACCGTTATAATGAAAGCCAGAGATGAGATACCTCGAGGACTTGAGCGATAAATGTAAAATTACAGCATCGCGCTTTCACGTTTAACGCAATGCACAACATAGTTTTAATGTATGAAGCTACGAATGTGATTAATTATCAGAGAACTTTGGCATAATTTGAATATTATAATATAGAATGAATTTAATGCTTTTAGAAAAATTCTATTAAGAAAATCGAAAGTAGAAATTTTTTTCTCGAATTATCACTTTATATTTAAACATAATGAGATATATTTTTTCTACATTTTAAAGTTTTTTCATCGTAGCAATTACCTCTAGTTGAAAATTAATTAATAGAGTTAATGTAAAGCACATGTAGAATTGAATTAATAATAACGCTTTATTATTATTGCTTGCCCGTTCATAAAGAGTAATTAAAGTCCGTTAACTTTCAGTATAAAAGGAATGTGTAATTATAGATCACGATTTAAAGTCATTTTAAAATTTGATAAAAAATGTAACTCTTTGCTATATATATACAATATATTGTTACACAGAAAGCACCTGAATAATGGCAACACATGCAATTATATAATCATAGAAAATTAATACATTTATGATTTTGATGCTATTATTATCGATGATCACTATTATTTTAAGGAAAACAAATTCTCGATAATAAATTCACATTCAGACTATATTTATATAAAATTTTATAAAAAATATTTATATAAAAATTATTAATCTCTCTCGTTTCTCAAATATTATCAATTTTTATTATCTATTTGTTGGAGGAAATCAATTTATCATTCATTTCCGTTGTACAGTTTAACTTTAATTATAATAAAGAAATGTTAATATCATCGATGATCGATGATCGATGATGAAAAATCAGAAGAATAGAAGAAGAAAGAAAGAAAACGGAGAAGAGAGAGAGAGAAAATGCGTATATTAATATTTCGAAATTTTTTTAAGTTTCTGAGAATACGGTTTGAACATTAATAGCGAATAAAATAAATTGAATAAAGAAGAACGAAAAAAGAAAGTCAGAGAGAGAGAAACAGAGACAATTGAAAAATTGATATCACCTGAATACTGAGAAAAGCAAAATGAGAAGGCATTACATTAATATATTTGATCTAAGAATATTATTATTTTTACTTAATCTGAAATAATCATTATTCCTCTATTTAATATAAGAATATCATCTGTCAAGAATATAATTACGCCGCGTTAACATTGAGTTAATAATGTCAATTATCTTTTTTCACTTTCATATGAGTGTCTCACGTGTCCATTGATATGAGCTGCAAAATTGCTCGCTCACAGACGATTGACCTCCGAGCGATACTTGGCCATTTGGAGCAGCCTAATTTCCATTTATTACGCAATTGATGCAATTAGACACGTCAATCGCGGGATAATAGACGAGACGCGCTCAACCGCGACTGCATGAAATAAAGCTCGCTTCCCGCGTGTAAAGTCAAGAAGAAGATGAAAGTGTTTGCACGAAACAGACTGCAGACAGATTATTAACGTTAACCGAGAGATTCTAACTATATATTTTACATATAACCTTGCGCTTAAATGCCACATAAATTTATAGTACATCATTATATACGTCGCAGCAAAACAAATGCAGAAGAATTCATTAACATATCTTTAACGTTGACATATCTTAATTCTAAACAAAAGACGGGGTCTCCGTTTCTATAACTTGTGCCAGTCATGAAATTAATTATAAGATGTAAAATATAAAGAAACGCGAAAATTAAAAAAAAAAAAATTATGTAATAAATATTATGCAAACGCCGTATAAAAATAATGATTAGTAAGGTGACATCTTGTAAATGTGATATGTCTTGGAATGTTTTCTTTTCGCCATAATTTAAATATAATTTTTGATATTTGACTTACTTAGAGATTTTTGGAACTCAATTTTTCTATTCTATCAATTTCAATTCGAGACGCTCTTGAAGTTTGCTTATCACTTCTGTCATATATATCTGAAAAAAATGCAATTTTATTTTTATTGTTTAAACTTTGCATATTACATAAAATCATAAATAAGTGATAGGAAAGAACAGAATTTTACAATTTAAAAGAAGGTTATCGTAAGTGGAAGCGTTTTTCTTATCAATTTTTTTTTCTTATCAAGTATTTTCATTTTACATTTAAATTTCTTTGTCATTTCTTCCTTTAATTTCATATCAGTTAAAAAGAAAATTCGCTTCCCGATTTTAGTCGAGGTTAAAAATTCATTACATAAATTAAGTTTTACAAATCATCGTAAATTTCGCCCTTGATTCACTTACCTTCGCAAGGACGAAGATTCCGAATTCGAAGAAATACAATCTGCAGACACGTTATATAAATATCATGTTTTTCCCTCGTGCGTTTGAATTTTCAATTATGCATGAGATCGAATCGTAAATTAGTTTTTGCACGTGCATGAAATAAACAAATATACACGTGGCCGATACATACTGTCACGTAACGTGCTCGTTCCCGGCGCTACTTTCTCGCGCGCGCGTTCCACAGTTTTTTTTTTATACATTTTCACGTACCTTTTTCTTTTTGATTTTGGCCACGTGCGCGCCGCTCTCGCTCACCTGCGATTGGCTCATGACCTGTGGCTCGACGCGCGAGGGGACTCCCGCGCCCGTTTAAAAATAAATTAACGCCCGTGCGAGAGCGCGAATCGCGAATTGCAAATCGGCGCCAGTACACTCCGGGGATCGAAGCGAGCGACGTGACGAGACTTTTATCGCGTCGACGACCCTATCTGCACGAACATATATACAGAATAAATGCGCGCGCGCACGCCGGTATATGTGTATACATAACGGATAACGCCGTCGTCGTCCCCGTCCTTGTCGCGCACGTTGCGATCATGATGATGTTCTCGCCCATTTTTCTCGCTAACATTTTCATCGCACGCTCGAATTACGTGAGAGAGATGACGCGTGCCCGATACGAGTGCGAGTGCGGCGAATCGCGTAATCGATTCTGCAGTTTAGCGATACTGGCCGCGCGTAACCTCTAAATACGCCGCAGAAAAAGAGCGCTCGACATAACCTATAATAATCTGCGTACTTCACGTACGTAACGTAGTTTTTTTTCCTTTCTTTTTATTTTTCTATCGTTCGTCGGGTTTCGTTTTTTGAGTTCCCATCCGTTTTCATCCTTATTCTTATTCGTTCCCTTCGATTGTTCCTCGTGGCTCGTAAAGCTGATAAAAAAATTAAAAAAAAATAAATAAAAAGACCAAAGTGCGCGCCGTCGACAATTCGCGAGTGGAATCCACGATCGACATTATCTGACTTTATCACAGATCCTCATCGATCTTCTTCCTGGATAACACGAAACGTCGACGATGAAGCGAGATAGTTAGGAGATGTTGTAAGTCGACGCCTGTAACGTAACACCCGTACGGAGAATGTGCGTGTATCTCTTTACCACGTTATCGCTATCGTTATTTAAACCAGCGTCCAGTCGACGGCGACATTAAGTTCGGCGTGATTTCTGTCCGTTGCGTAATGACAGCGATAATCGAAGAAAAACACGCGCATCTTCGTCTCTTTTTTGCTTTGTTTTCCCGAAAACGTTATCCTCATTAACGTGCCGCAATAATATCGTGTGTGTCACGCTTGTGTCTCTAAATATGAAACGCTATTATTGTATATTTCTAGGTCAGTTACAAACGGTACGGTCGCCTATAATCGGTGGATTATGTTATACAGGAAGTAGACTTAGGTAAAATGTCTCGCAGCTTGCCAGACAGGGTGGCCGGGCTCTACTATGCCCACGGCCTATTTTGCTCCTCTCATCCAATTATTATACTCTCGCTCGCAATCTCGGTTTTGCTATTTTGCTGGTGAGTCATTTACAATTTCAATGTTGACTTATTTATTCCTCGAATCTAAAATAAAACTTTTAACTTTTTGTATTTTGCGTTGTTGCAGCTATCCGCTTGTTAATCTGCCTATCCCGGGAAATGCTCCGAAAACTTTAATAAACAACACCGTCGTACCAGCGAACGATACAGAAACTACAGTATTGTACGTTCAACAAGTAGTGCTAAGAATCGGAGTAATGCCATGGACTGAAGATTTAACGCTGATGGATGCCTTTCGAGGACCTCTCTACGAAGTATTCAATCTCTTGGAGATCATACAGAACTATCAACATCCAGAAACGTGAGTAAACTACTTTTGTTATCTACTCAAGGAGTTGAGAATTTATACAAAATATTAATGTGCAAATAACAATATTATAAAAAAAAAAGAATAAAATATCTTTTCTTTTTTAGATTCAAGACACTTGGCCAAGTATGTTTGCATATCGAAGCAGCAAAAAGACGAAATGGCAAGAAAGCAGAAGTGTTGCCAGAATACAACTGTCTTGTCCTGTCACCTGCAAATCTGTGGCAACAAAGTATGGAATTGTTTGCTCAAGATACAAACCTCATTAATACAATATTTTCTTATCAGGTAAATACGGCATTACAAAAAAAATTATTATATAATTATATAAAAAGTTATTTTGTGTAAGTAACCATATTCTCTCAAACAATTTATATCACACAACAAATAAAGATCTTTTTCCATCCTGGTATTTTTATAATAAAAATAAACCTAAGTTTGTTAATTTAGCCTTATCTTTATTATAAGAATTATCAATTTTATCTTTACAATAAGAATACCCGGATAAAAAAAGATTTTTTAATTAGTCAACAAATTCAGTTTTATCTTTATTATATAATAAAATTTCTTAATTTGTTTTCATCTTTTTATATTTACATCGTAGAATCTTCAGAGAGGTAAAATAAGTCTCGCAGAAGTAATGTTTGGAATGAGTTTGAAAGAAACGGGAGTAAAGAGATATCCTGCTCGCATTCGTCAGAGAATTCTTCAATATGCTGTAACTATTTATTTGAATAAATATGATCAAGAGTAAGTATTTATAATTTACGATTTTGATATATTAAAAATGTATACATTAATATATATTAATGTACATTTTATTTAATTGTTTCCAGATTTATAAAAGGATTGCAGCATCGATTGAAAACTTATTATCATCTACATCAAAATGTTGGCAATAACACGGACGATGATGCGCGCGATGAAGTATTGAATATTTTCTACCCTGGTGAATTCAACTATAGTGAATTCTTTCCATTGATGATGACTTTCCTGGCCTTATTTTTCTATGAATATTTTCAAGTACGGAAAATAGAACTTGTCAAGTCTAAACTGGGCATTGCGTTTAGTGCTACTGTGACAGTGATGGGCTCGCTATCTATGACAGTGGGTGTGTGTTTTTTCTTCGGTTTGACTTTGAGTATGAGTGCCAAAGAAGTGTTTCCGTACTTGGTGATTATTTTTGGCCTTGAAAATGTTCAGGTCTTGACAAAGAGTGTCGTCAGCACGCCCGCGCATCTGGACATGAAAATACGCGTCGCTCAAGCTCTATCGAAGGAAGGATGGTCCATTACAAAGAATTTACTCACGGAAGTAACGATTCTAACTATCGGACTATTCACTTTTGTTCCTGCTATTCAGGAATTTTGCATATTTGCCATCGTTGGACTACTGAGTGACTTTTTCTTGCAAATGGTATTCTTCTCGACCATTCTTGCGCTCGATATCCGACGTACAGAGCTATCCAGCGAAAATTCCAAATTTCACTTGTCACACATCCCGCCATCACGCAGGCAACAGTTCACCACTACTATTACTAATAGAAAACCTCACATCTTCCGCTCCAAGTCTCATCCGAGATTGAACGGTCTATCTACTGGTCCGACGAATATTATCGCCCCAAATACACAAAATACTCATACACTGGGCAAAATTCCGAAGCGTTTGAGATTGGTGCACATTTGGGCGCGAACGCGAATCTTCCAGCGTGCATTCATGGTATGGATGGTCGTGTGGATCAGCATGACTATCAATAATTCTGGAATAATTGAGCATGTGATACACTTGAGTGAGACGTTAAAACCAGAAGCTGATATTGATGGATATACAATAGATAAACCTCAACCGTTGAACAATTATGTTGAGCTAAATACAGTAACACCAATATCCGTGTCACCGGCGACTATAGCACCAGATAAATTGAATGGACAGGTGAATTTTTTATCCTTTACGACATTATTCCTTGTTTCCATTATTGTCTAAATAATTAAGAAAAAACTTTTTCCTTTTTTGTTTCAGGATATAACGAATAACGCGACCGAAGAATTGAACAAGTTAAGACCAATGGATTTTCCACCTTGGAATAGTTTATCATTGTACCATTGGTCCTCGATTCTTTCGATGTACAATGTATCAATTGCCGGTGGACGAGTGACTATACTTCCGACAATAAAGTTATCACATGCAGTGAATCCACAATTAGTGAAACAAATAAGCAATCCGAATGATGTTCAGCACTTTCAATGGCAGAGTCTTGCTACCGCCGCGCTCGATCCTTTGGATTTTTCCGGTTTGTAAATAAATTTGAAGTTAATCAGATATCAGACATAACAAAATCATCAATCACATATTAGACATAACAAAACTTTAACACTTATCTTTATTTTTTTAGATATGGAAGTACGCTCGAGATCGGAGGGACGCGTATTCAATACGGATGCGCCTTTTGTACCGTCGAGTCCAATGGAGATTTTTTTGGCCGCAGTACTGTGTCTTATTAGCGTAATCGTGGTCGCTTACACGATGGTCGTACTCTATCGTTGTATCTGCTCCAGAAATTACGCAGAGTGGCGAGCTAGCTGGAATAAGCAAGAAAAGACGCATGATTCTGTTACTCAACTTGTGCTGGAGGCAGTACCCTTAGTTTTGGAAGGCCATATTCAAGAAGTGGAATGTATCGCGACGGACGGTAATACCGTTGCTAGTACTTGTCTAGCGGGTCACATCAGAGTATGGGACTCGACATCCGGTGAGGAGCTGGCACATATCGATAGACGGCAATTTTTCATAGGTCCGCAGAAAACTTTGAGCCACACATCACCGGATGCTGACGAACTAATGTCAGACTACGAGAGCGGTTCGCCGCCTTCCAGAGGAGAGATGGAAACTGCGCAATCGATGGGACTTTATTCACCGGTTTCGGCGATGTATCAAAGAAAGTTATTTCCTGCTTACAACGCGCAAAGAGTTGTTAATAATAACAATCACAAAAGGCGATCTATAGGAAACACGCTGGATTACGATTATCAGATCACTGAATTTGGTAGCGACACTAAGAAGAGGCTGTTACGTCGAAGCTTAGATAGCGCCTATGATCTTCCCGATTTGAAACCTGCGATCAATACTAAATTCTCATCCATAAAATATATGCCTTTGCAAAAGAACTACGATCAAGGCTTCGACTTTGGCGAGCGATATAAGATTTTACTGGAGAAACATAATAAATCGATCGAGGAAATGCAAAATTCTGAAACTAGGGAACAGTTGAACATTCTCCCCGCGAGATTAAATAACTCAGTTGGCAGCACGATCTCCATAAATACAGATCGCACGATACAATCGTCGCATATCGCATCGGCGATTTGGTGTATGGATTATCAAGAAAATCTGATAGTGGTTGGATGCGCTAACGGCAGTTTAGAATTCTGGGAGGGTACGACCGGTAGATTTAAGGTGAGACACGAATAATTCGAGAAGCAATCATATCTCATAGATAAAAATTAGTCGATTACATTTTCCTCCTTAATTCACAGTGTCTCTTCGATGATGGATCGGGACTTGGAATTTCTGCAGTTAAACTTGTCGGTAGTAGAGTAGTAGCAGCTAAATTGAACGGTACGGTCGATTTTCTGCAACTCGAAAGTTACAGCGAAGGCCAGCAGATTGATTGGGGCTTCACATCCTATAGAAGAAGTAAGATTTTAAAATATACCAGATTTCACACTTCTACATTATACATTACATGATATTTCTCGTATTACAAATGAAATGCTCATTTCTTTATTGAAATAAATTCTTTTATATTCTAATTAATTTTCTTATTTTAGCTCATGTGCGAACAGGTAGTGCTGGTTCACCCATGGATCTAAATAATACTATGCATACAGAGGAAGATCTGCGCTGCATGAAAATTGGCTCTCATAGAGCGCATCAACAAGCGATCACCGTCCTAGATAGCGAAGGTGGACGTGTATTAACTGGTAGCCAGGATCATACCTTGAAAGTATACAGGTATACAAATTCGAAATATGATCCAGTTTTTTGTTTTTTTCCAATCATCTGCATGTAATTATATTTTTCTCATCTAGATTAGAGGATCAACTACCTTTGTATACGCTTCATGGACATTGCGGTCCGATATCATGTCTATTTATCGACAGACTCAGTCCCATGACATCCGGTAGTGGTTCTCAGGATGGATTACTGTGTGTGTGGGATCTTTTGACAGGTAATGTCATTAGCATCAACAAATATAAAATTCACATTTTATTAAAATTTATGATTTATCATAATTTTTGTATTTTTCTTTCACGATGCATTTTTTTTTGTTTTGTTCTTTTTGCAGGAACATGCATGTATAGCATTCAAGCTCACGATGGCGCTATAGCTGATATTACATGTTCGGTATCGTATGTGATAAGTATTGGAACAGATGAAAGATTATGTGTCTGGGAGCGTTTTCAAGGGCACTTACTACATACTTTGCCAGCCCATAAAGCGGCTTACAGTTTACAATTAGTGATGTTGACACATCATCTTCTCATAACTAGTAATCAGGTAATATTCTTTTGAATGCTCATTATGCGTTTGTGTTTGCAAAATTATAAATCTTAATCTAAATCTGAATTATTAATATTCCAGGGATCATTAGTAGTTTGGGATGTAAGGACGGGTGAGCCTGTGCGAGAAGTAAGATTGGGTCATAAAGACAGTTGCATTTTTGTAAAACAGATGTTGGCTTTAAGGGATAGCGTAGTTTGCGACTACGGCCGACAATTAAGAGTAGTCAGATTTCCATTGGTCTCTGATAAACTCGACTAAATTCTCCGTATACGCGCGTGTACATAGCCATTTTTCTTTACCTAGCGTTATTCAAAGAAGAAGCGTCTTATGTTATTTAATTTTTAGCTTTTAGAAACTTGTAGATTTTTATACAACATATATCGTGATATTCTAAAGACACCGACGTATATTTTCGATATAAGTTTATGTTTTCTGACTACACATTGTGGCCATTTTAGATTGCACGACTTTCATATAATCGCGATACATGTTTACAGAAATATATTTTTTAACTGAGTAAAACATATAATCACATTTTTTTTTTATTTTTATGCCAAATCGTTGGTGCTGATAACATTAATGATATCTATAAACACCAATTGAGAAGATTAAAGAAATGAATATAGTTACACATATAATGTATATATTTTATATTTAGAATTCTTTTTATTTAATTAAATTAAAAAAATGATTTAAAACTCTTCAATTAAAAAATTGTGCTCGATTATAAGCTCTTGAGACAAACATCTCTTCATTCTAGTATTTTATAACATGCATAGTGGCTGTGCTTCATTTTGGAATGTCTATTAACTTTTGTTCTGTAATATAAGGGTGCTTCATATTCTCTATTTAAACACTTTTAATGTTTTTACGATAAGTAACATCGTGATAACATATATGCATTTGTAAAACCAGTGTTATTCTTTAATGTATAGGTATAAGACATCCTAGCTCGATTACGATTATGAAATAATTAAATATGTAACGACAAATAGTTGTAAGTTTCTGTGACATTTTAAATATTTCTACTCACTTTAATGAATATAAATTTTGAAATTACACGGGAATTAGTCGAACAATTTTTTTGAATTGTTGAATAATATAATAACATTGCATTCAACAACTATAAATAAACCAAAATTTAAATCTGAGTCGTTATAAATGAATATAAATATTGTATAGATGAAAATGAAATAACCATTGTTATACATCAAAGTTTTGAAAGTGCCTTTATGGTATTCGTCATTTTCATCTTTACGAAAAATTGAATAATTCACTAAAATAAGAATAAATAACTAATATGATAACAAAAAGATAAGTCTCTATATATTTATTATTAGAAGAAAAAGAAGATTTATTATTATATAATATATATTAATTATGTAAAAATTAAACTTAGTTAATTTAATTAGATATATAATTAAATTTATTTAATTAAAGAAATTTTGATGTGATTCTGATATCTAAATTGCTTTAAAAATTTAGAGAGATTGTAAATTTAAAGAGATTGATGTTATTTAAATGTTGGTTGGTGTTATCGTTTATGATTAATTTATTTCAAGGGGCTGGAATTATGAATATATTAATTACATTTGTGGGTTATTTGTGCATATAGTGCATATAGTGCATATACTTTCAATTGATTCCATTAATTGGATATTTATTTATTGTCATTGCACTTCATTTTTGCGTTTTACACAATTGTAAACACAATTTTTTAAAGGGGAACAGTTTAAGCAAAAATGACTGGTTTCTAATTTATTCAACTATGTTTATGTGTGTTATTGTAGTAATGTGTTACTGTAGTAATGTATTATTATGTCGATAAGTACACGAAAAAAAGATCTGCTTTTTTACTTGCTTTACTTAATATGGCAGCTGATTTGTAAGAGGAGCGTATATAATGCTATAGAAAAGAACATAGTTTGAGGGAGTACATGCGTTTCGATTTGCTATATATTATTTTATTTTCTTGCGGACTTGGAAGAATATAATAGTGCTTGTTTTTAATCTATATGTATAAAGGGATAATCAACTTTATTAAGGTAAATGCGAGTACATCGATCTCCTTTCTCGACAGAATGCTCTCATAGTCGAATATAAGCAAATGGAAATTAACTCGAGAATATTGGCGTATCGGATAATGATGCGAGTATCGCATTGTAGAGACGCACATATTTTTTTCTTGATTTTGTTTATGTTAAATAATATATCACAGATTTGTTCTCTCCCTTTTTAGCTGAATTGAAACGAAACAAAATTGAAGAAAATGTATATATATTTAGAAGCTGAAGAGAGAAAAAACTAAAAGTGCAAGCAATTCGGCTAAAAAAAAAACAATGATACACTAAAAAGATATTATAATTAGTAAGACAATTCTTTTACAATCAAACTATTCGTACGCCACTTCTCGCAAGTTAATAAAACTTTAGACTGATTGTACTCAATATGGCAATTTTTATTAATAAATATTTAATTTTTTAATGTTTTCTATGCGCGAGAGCGAATCTACAACCGCCGAGAAAAGGAAAAAGAGCAACATAGATATATATTTTTCCTAAGCAACTTTACATCGCAAGCATCACTACAAGATTCAATTTTATACTGGTAAAAAATAAACGAACAAAAAAGGTACATAGGATGTCCGATAAATCGTGGTGAGAGAGCTATCTCCCGTGGGGAAAAAAAAAAAAGAAAAAAAACAAATAACGGAAATATAAAACAAATATTTTGATATAGTCTTCGAGAGAGAGGGAGAGAGAGAGAGAGAGAGAGAGAAATAGTCTTGAATAAATGTGTATATATATATATATATATATATATATATAAATAAATACGTGTTTCTATATTTTTGATTATAATATTGTGCGCATTGACTACAATACAGTTCTTAATAAAAATTAGCGATTAAAACATTAATTGTCACGAGTCGCCAACGATTTATTGATCATCCCGTATTATAATAAAATGCTCTCCTAGTAACAATTGTTGGCTCGCTAATGATTAAAAATCTGTGCGTGCGACTTTTATATTTATTTAATTAATTTAATACAAATTTTCATGCCAATCGTATGCAGAATATATTATTCTTAATAAATTGTCATATTTAATGTATGCTAGATATTCGTCTTATTTGTTTCATATTGTTAACAGACCTTTGCTGAGATGATTTGTCATCGCCCATAATCTTGAGATCCTTTTGGACAGTTGCTGGTATCGCGTATTGTTAACAGCATGCTAAAAGAAAAATACGAAAAATAATAATGTTCTCTTAAGATTTTTTTAAAATAAACTTTCCTCTTTAATTAACATGCACCCGGATGATTATCCGGATGATTATAATACATAATGACGAATATTATAAGTATCTTTAATTTATCGATAAATGCATTCTCCTTTGCATAAGTGCAACAGTGATTAAAGTCTCGCCAACCGTGTGTTCATAGAAAGAGAAAGAGAGATATGTCAATCATTTATATATTTTAATAAGAGAACTATTGTACTGATAGTGTAACCTATGACAAAATCATTAGTAAATTCAAGTAGGATAAAAAATTATCGTATTTTTTGTTCTCTTTAAAAAATGATTTTATATAGAAACTTTATGATATTTTGTTATATATACTATATGATTAATTATGCAAACTTTATGCGCGATTTTATATCAGTCAATGACGCTGTCGCTGCTTGACATTATATAAATCAGTGAGCTTAATCGCTTCTTAAAATGAAAAAATTGATGCTATTAACAATAGTTAATAAAAGTTCGATGACATCTGAAATAACAGCGATTAATCCGCGACTAGACAATATGTATGATGATAATAATTAACAATTAACATAATCTTTAATACCCGGTCTCTTTTTTTATTATACGTTTGTGAAAAAATAATGCGTCAATAATTAAAATTCTCGTTAAATAAATCATTTATGATTAATATATGTTCTTTAAGAAATAATATTTTTTTCTTACAAAACTATAATTTGTATAAAGCAATATGTAAGCAGATAAACGATAAAAAAGCATTTTCGGCGATTTTCTATTTTGGTTACCATAATATTGAAAAATGATCTTCATGTTTATTCGCGATGATAAAAACAGATATTTGAAGCATATTGCATTGAAAATTGATCTCACCGAAACGAATGTCGATTACACAAACTATACCTCACGGATATAAAATAAGAAATTATTTTTAAAAAATGAAAAGAACAGTAACAAGTCAGCAACATTCACAAGTTATTTTATTAATCACGTGTGAAATAAAAAAAAAAAAAAACAGAAGTAGTGATCGAATAAAGCTAATAAAGAACAGATGTAACTATTAAAAACTATTTAATTTTTTTAACGCTCAAATAAGACAATAATATTTCCTAGAAGAATTTTCAAACATAGTGTCAGAAAACAATACACAAATTGCGGAGGATAATACAATGTGGGACACATAGCGGCATATTATTATCGTTTCGCAACGCTACCAACGTGCCAATGTTATCCATCACTTTTCAATGGTACAGTAATGATAAACATATATACACATTCCTTGTAACTTCTCTTTAGAAAAGCATATTCGAGGAAAGGAAAAAATGTTGCATTAAGATAATCTATTTAAAAAGAATGCGTGCAAGAAATAAAAAATATGAATGTATAACATATATAACATAGATAAAAAATAATTATTTTTTATCTAAAATAATTATTTTTTATCTATGTTATATATGCTATACATTCATATTTTTTATTTCTTGCACGAATATCTAATACCTTTTAATATTCAATCATTAATTCATAAACATAAATATGAAATAAGTAATTAATGCTATTAATAAAAGAAGTTAATTGTGCAGAAAATTTTTTCACACAAAATAAAATTATGAAGCTAAATAAAATTTATCGACATGACGTCGCAGGATGTGATAATGTCAAAAATGGTCCCGGAAGATTTTTGATTATGTTTAAGTATCATTGCTAACTCTTATTTAAGATAACGTTTCAGTATCAACTAGACAATGCTCGCGTGACATTCATGCGTGTATAAAATAGTTGTTACATGACAAATCATATAAGGAAACAAATTTTACAATTTTTAGACAATTAATGCAAATTAAAGTATGTGCGTGCATAATCATACCGATTTTTTAATAAACATTAATTTAGACGAATTTTATAAAATTCATATACTCTTTAAACAGAAAATCTACCAATCGTTCAATCTTTTTTCACGTGTCCTGATAGAGTCATTTGTCGCGTGTACATACGGCGAGTATAATTACGACAAAATGACCGGTGGCGAGGGAAGGGAAAAGAAGAGGTCACGTATGAGCACGTACATATACCGATTCGCCTTCAATTTCCACTGGCAGGATAGAGAAGGTAGATGTCGAAGGAGGGAGCTCAAAATCGAAAGTACAGCTTGCTCGTGGCTTTCGCACCGCGCGGTGTTTAGTCCATCGCGGCATCCCGATCTAATGTAAACGGACAATTTCTTCCTCACTATTTTCTATCACTTTTCACTTCGAGCGTGATTTCTCCTCGGAATCCTTTGGATATTTCTCTGTGAACACTCTGTGACACAATTTCTCCGTGACAAGATACTACAGTTTCCCTTAGTGAATAATTTTCCTCTCTTCTTTCACGATCTTGGAACAGTTGGAGCAAGAAAGATTTGTTTTTAAAAAGATAAAGTCCAGGAAGAGACTTTTAAAGTCACGCTGTTATACGAGGGAAAAGATTATTTATTAAAGATTAAAATAAAAATAGAAAAGGAAAAATGTGCGCGACTGGTGAATAATTTTTTTAACTTTTTCACGAAAAAATTCGATATTGTTCTATTCAGTGAAAGCAAACTTCCACAAATTTTTGCCAGCTACATTTATTTAAGGTATTTTATTGTCGAGTTAAAAAAAAGAAACGACAATTTTTATTATGAGAGAATTTTCATTCTGACAAATAGATAACGAATCGACAAGGATGAATTACAACAAAAACAAAAACCCTGAACTACTAACGTCTTAAACGCCAGCGAGCTTCGCAATCGTCTACATACAATGACATTTAGTTTGTTGTGTTTAATCGCATAAAACAAAATAGTAGGAAAAACGCTCAATGTCATTTTATCTGATAAATAATTTGTGTTGTTACGGCACGTAATTATATTTGTGGCAGTGCAATAATTGAATAACAAATTTAATGAGTATTATAGTTAAAAATTATAATTATAATTAAAAGTATATAATTATAGCTAAAAGTTATGGTAAGAAGAGTTCTGTGTTAAGAAATTATGTCATGAAATTATAAGAAAGCTGATTGATTATTCGCAAAGTAGAAGAAGCGTCGAGAGAATTGTTAATATCTTCTGCCAGGACGCTTGCAAACAGGTGAGCACAAAAATCGCATAATTCTCCCGATCAAAAAAATTTTGTATATCAAGTAAATGTATGTAAGATACATGAAAAAAAGTTTCTTTCTTATATAAGATCGAATATCTTAATATAATATATTGATTTATTAATTCTCTTTACACAGGATGTTTTGTAATGACGTGAACTACCTATGAATTTTTTTAAGAGATATATTTATATGTTAAATATATTAAAACTCGTATATTATACAAATTACTCATTACAATAATGAATAATAAAATAAAATAAAATAAAAATAAAATCATTAATAAATTTGCTTTGCACTGCAAATTTTATTTTGATTATTATACAAATCTGCATAATCAATTTCGACTAATGTTTCTACTCTTTATTAATTAAACTACTTAATTTATTTAACTACTCTTTGGTCTTTAGCGTATTATCATTTATGCAGATTATTTATTAATATTTCCCTACATTTTTCAAAATCGCACGCTTATCAAATGTAAACATAGATATTGAAACTGTAATACATCGAGTATATAATCGGCTCGCTGAACTCTCACAATCTTTGCGAATGCAAATCCGCCGTTTGTACAACAGAGATTATTGCGATTCTCTTCCACTTCTTGGCTGCTTTTGATTCTTTCCTCTCGCGCCATATAAATAAGTGAGCTTGTATGCCGATGAATCGAAATCGGTAACTTTATACAAGAATTTAATTTTACATTGTTCTGCTTCGAAAGGAGGTCATCCTTGTACCAGCACTGTCGTCCTTCCCTCGATATGCAACGGAGAACCTGATACGCGTAAAACCGCAAGCGACTAACGTGCCTAAAACCCGAAGATTGAATCGCAAGCGGATCGAGCCACGAAGATGGCAGCAACCGAATGCGTAGAAAATGGAAAGAGGTTCGTCATACTTGAAATTCATATTTTACATCTTAATGACTCCTCGTGGGAGATTCCGAACAATCATTTTTTTAGACGCTCGCTACAAAATTTTTCCTCGAATGAAAACAGTAAAGAAAATTTATTTTTCTGCTCGTGGATATTTATGTTTACGAGATAATTCATTTTTTTTTTACGAGATTTAAGCTTCCTCGTAAAAAAAGCTGTAAATGTCATAAATAAAAATTTGCTGAAAAACACCATATTTTTGAACTGATAAACTTAATCCGTAAGAAAGAAGAAAAAAATAAAATTTTATTATTTTTCACGTTAGATTTCCAAAGTTTCTAGAAATAGCATTGATTTTGGTTATAGAATCTTGTTTATCGGTTCATCAAAGGGTTAATTAATGCAAATATTTAACATGCATGTAAGAAATTCGCGACCTTAATAACATGCAAACGGTATTACTTGTTCGAGTTATTATCAAAATAAATTAATTAAAATATCCGTTTATCAACTTTCACAACGGTTCTGCTCGCGGATATATGTGAGATTAATCGACCTCAAAATCACGGATGTAAAATATTAAATATTCGAAATCCACAAAACGTCGATAGTATCTATAATAATAGATTTCGAGGCAAGCTCCAGTGACAAAAAAAAACGCGTTAATGACATAATTTTTCGCGGAATCAATTTTCTGGCGTTGCATAGAGTGAATTATCGTTCCGAAGATATTGCTAAATATACTACAAAAAAAAAATGACAAAATATTATTCTTTCTATTTCTGCCCACGATATTTTTGCGTACGAGTTATACGAAATCTTGCATGTGGATTTACATCGATAAATTGCAACAGAATCTGTTATTATGTAATAATAACCACAAATATAGTCATCATTATCTTTGATATTAGTTTTATTTAGTTTCACTTGAAACTTTTTACTCATAATTCTACTCATCGAATTAATATAATTATCTAATTAAATAATTATTTAATTTAAAAAATATAAGAAGTTAAAATATTAGAAAGAAAAATTATTAATTATTAAGGAAAAATATAAACAGTAAATATTAATAAATTAAAAAAAAGCGATGCAAACAACTGTTGCATCTTTCGTGAATTCGTTGAATTATATATGACAGTTTATATCCGCGATTCAGTAAAATTTATAATATTTTACAGCCGCGTTTATGCTACATATTCGTAATTATAAAACATATATATTTTAACTTTTGTCTTCTGACTATCAGAAAGAGGTATCTCCTCGAATAAATAAGTTTAGCTGTCGGCAAAACTGTGAAGGCATTGGAAGAATTACAGGAAGTAAGATATTATTGAATTCCCGATCACATAATTCCTAACAATTTTTTTTTGTTCACATAAACTATTCCGGCGCACATTACATATACTTACGTAACATATATTTTACATTTTGTTGAAAGGACAAAAACACGTATCACAATCACATACATTTTATCACATATCATTCTTAAACTAACGCAATTACAGTATAAAATTAAAAAACGAACAATATTGTGGTAAAAGTTCAATATTTTATTGCATATTTTATTAAAAAAACACTTCTTTTTCAAGAATATTATTAATATTTCATCTGTTTCATTCTAATCGTAAGTTCAACAAATTTTTAGAGATTTTCACTATTTATTTAGAACTAGAAATATTTTTATTTTTAACACATCACTCAATAAGTCCCCGGTCTGACACATGTATGGCAACATTGTTGACAGGTCCACGTGATTTCTAAAAAAAAAAATTTGTTTTTCTTAGTTAGACCGGAGACTTATTGAGTAATGTGTTATTATTATTTTAAAACTTTCTTAATCACAATAATGATTGATAAAATAATGATTGATAAATATGATTGATAAAATGCAGTTTTTTCTTATTACTTATTACAAAACATGGATTAATTAACAAAAATGTAAATTTTGTAATCTAGTAAAAACTATCTTGATATTAACATAATTCAATCGTTATCAATTAAAACAGCACTGCAACAGATAATAATCGTACCTGTTATTTGCAAGTAGGTCACTGGCCGGCAATCTCATGGCATTAAAGCCGCTTTTGTGCGTCGAGACTCTTTAATATTCTTTGCGTCAATCAGAGATGTGTCTGCGAGATGAAGCATCTTTGCATTCGGCATTCAATCAGGTGCGGCGATAAGAAATCTCATTAATACAATAATCGTTTTATCGACACTGTTAAACACCTGCAATGCAATAATTTAATGCAGCACGTTTGAAAAGTCCGGAAAAGAGCTCTTCTGCGAGTTTGACTCAATTACTATGTGACACGTAATGATGTAAATGCATAACGACACTACTTATTGCACTACTTAATGATAAAGATCACGCTCGACTATGACACGTATCTTTTATTTTTTTATTTTTGATGAATAACTGCCCGAAAAAAAAATACTATGGAGTAACGTTTTTATCCACCAAAAAAAATAAATAAATAAATAAACACGCGCGGCAAGATATTCTTTGCACGCGTTTCACAATACTTCTTACGCTATAAATGTTCTCTATGAATTTTCTGAATTATATAAACTTTGCACAGGTAGAATTTTTTTAACGGAAAAAAATTGTCACGAAATTGTTAAAATTATTGCAATGGAGTCTTGATTGTTTATTTAAATTATAATGAGATATAAACGGCTCTAAGCAAATTTTCCGTTTTAATTATCTCATATCACTGATGCTTTAAAGTGAGTTTTTTCTTTTAAAAGTAAATTTTGTGTACAAAACAGTAGAATATTTAAATAATAGAAATTCGAATAGGTTTCATCATATTTTGACGTCCATTATTATGATAAAATAAATCGTAAAACAATAGCAAAATCTTAGCATTGCTGAGAATCAAATAACTCGCAAAACGATCATTTCATCTAAATGTAGTCTTCAGATAAAATCTATTTCCTTCTCAGCCATAATGCCATAGAATAATTAATTTTCTTTTAATAGAATGGCGTTAAAGTCGACGAGACGTTATGTGCGTACGAAGGACACTCGATTGGCGTATTTCAAGCGCAATTAAAATCACATCCGAGTTTGATTGGACGCTGCATAAGGTTTCATAAATCAAGGTTTAATAAATCCTTCATATAAAGGATATTCGATTAAAAATATTATAACCGACAAATTTTTTTAAGTCGTACTCAACTCTCGTCTATCTTTCTCAAACAAAATTTTAATTTAAATTAAAAGTATTTAATGCTTAAAATTAAAAAAAAAAATGATTAAAAAAACTAGTCATTAATCTGACGTTCGTTAAATAAACTGTTAAAGAATGCGTTTGCAAGTTTCGTCCGTCGTATCTGAGACATAACTTGTAAATTTACGCATCTCCTTACTTTCTATGTACAAATAAGGTCTCTTTTAGTATAAAAAAATGCGATGCGGATACGTGAGAAAGGGCAAACAATTACGTTTACAGGCCAGAACAGGTGGCTGAAAATGAGATTGCGTTACATGATTGTTACATCATCACCGGGCACGTTTCATTCAGAATGAGAGAATGGCACGCACCCACGAACGAAGTGCTTTGCCTAAAGCCAGTCGTTGTACATCGATATCACAAATTCATGATTTATTGTGGGTGAAGAGAAAAAGAAAGAAAATAATGCTAAATATATACGCGCGAGAAAACGATTAGGAAGAGAATGTTTATATTCACGTTTTACCACGACCTTGCGTAAATAATCCATTCACACTAATCGTCGCATTGTTCGTCGGTACATCGTGTGATGCCAGCGGTTTTAAACTGACATGATTCGACACAAAAGGTGCCTCAATCGTCATTACGCTTACGTAATCATCACGCGTCTTCTTGATGTTTGCACAATACATGTGGATCATCCTCAATCAGTTTGCCAGTTTTTCATCAACTATCCTGTCGAAATTACCGAATTATTTTAATTTCTTATCGTTTAATAACATAGATGTTGTCATTTATATAATGGACGATATTCTTCCTTTACTTATAAATAATTTCATAAAAATTTAATACTATTGCCGTATTTTTTTCACAGATATCTTCTGAATTATAATTTATAGCATTAAGTATTAAAGCAGTAACTTTTTAATGCAATAATTAACAAAGTAAAGTGTATTATATAATATAAGAATTAGTATAGATTAATTTGTTGCCAAAATTTTTTACCTGATTGGAATGTAAAAATAAATCATTTTTAATGAATAAATATGATATGCAAAAAAATATAATTCAAATAATATCGGTATAAAACTACTCTTGCCAATTAATTTTAATGTTAATGATTAAAAATAATTCTATTAAAAAATTGCTAAATTGTTCATTGAAAGAAACAGTTGAGAAATTTAGATTTTTTTTCTTTTTTGAGTCGTAAGTCCAAGAATTATGTAGATGTAGGTCATTTTACGAAATAATTTCAGAATCGCTGCAGAGACCAATGCGATTACATCAAGTGAAAGGCTTTATCGGATCGATTAAAAAGATGGAGAGGCTGTGTTTCACTGAACTCGCATACTTTTCTCAATATACGAAGTGTCATGTAGTTATTTCAATTTTCCTATTAAATATTTAGTTATGTTTTTTCGTTACTTCGATTTACGTATGTATATTATATATGTACGTGAATAATTTAATATATGTATGCTTCCTGCTGGATTTGTATTAATCAAATAACTTTAAAACCGGTACTGCATTAATTTAATGGCACGATATATCTTTTATAAAATAATTTTATGCTTTTTTTTCTTTCTCCAATTAATTACGACGCGTGTTCAATCTTCAAGCAAATAGATTCGTTCGACATTGCGGATTCGTAAGACTTTTAGCCCAGCTACTAACAATGACTTGTTGAATAAAGCCTATTTAAGACGTTTATTTGACTGATTGAGAGCTCAATGTGGTGCACGTAGACTTTTAAAGACTTTAAAGTATGCTAAGTTCTAATTGTAAGACTTATCGTACCGCCAAATAGTTACTAAAGAATAATAATTTTAAACGAAAAATTTGTATAATATGGAACAATGAAATTAATATCTGAAAATCTAGATAAAGTTAGTAAACATAAGAAGAATTTATATATTATATATATATATATATATATATATATATATATATAATTTATAATTCATAATATATAATTGAACAATTTCTAATATTTATTAATTTAATAATTATGATTAATCCGTGTCTTAAAAATATATCAGAAACGTCGAGTCCAAATAATTCGTTCATTAATAGAAATATGTACATTACAAATATACGCACCTTTTCTTACACTTTAGGAATGATGACAAAACGTCGGTCGAAGTGGCATATATTTCTAAACTTCGACAAGCAGTACCACAATGCTGTGCAGTCGGTGCGAAAAATATACTCCTGCTTGCCTTTGGTTCAACCTTAGGATTCTCGACTATCCTTATTCCAGCATTACAAAGGGAAGATGCAGACATCAAGGTTACTACGGAAGAATTAACATGGATTAGTAAGAATCTATTCGCAAATATAGTACCGAAAATAATTTAGAATTTTTCATAGATTTCCTCCTCCGAAATATAAATACAGAATTTTTTTCCCAAAAATCTTATGTCTTTTTATAAAATCAATTAGTTATAATCTAAATTCATATCAAAAAAATTAAAATTTGTGAAAATAGTTGTAATACTAAAGTTATTATATATCATTATGTATATAACTCATATTAATGCTACATGTTTAAATAAATTTAATTTACATTTAATTATTATACATACATTTTCTATTATATAAATCATATTCAATTATTTTTAAAAAAATATTATTAATTTATTATGTTAAAATTTTATCTAAATTTTCCCTCTCTTTTATATGCAATCAATTTATTCATTAAGTTACTTTATAAATTATTTTATATTTTTATTATTATGTTTTTTTTTTTTACAGGTAGTCTAAACTTATTTCTCGTGCCGATCGGTTGTCTCGCGAGCGGACCGTTGTCGCAGTATCTGGGCAGGAAGCGAACAATGATGTTGACAAATATCCCTTTCGTGATTGCCTGGCTGATATTTTATTATTCTAGCAATCCTACGATGTTGTTTATCGCGCTCGCAATAACAGGCCTGACGGGAGGTCTTTTAGAAGCACCAGTCTTGACTTACGTCGCCGAAGTGACTCAGCCTAACTTGCGCGGAATGCTGTCCGCGACTTCATCGATGTCAGTCATTTTGGGCATTTTCACGCAAATGTTGAGCGGTAGTCTGGCCCATTGGAGAACGGTGGCAATGATCAACTTGATTTATCCGGTTATCTGTTTCTTCGCTTTGTCCTTAGTACCCGAGAGTCCACACTGGCTCGCAGGTGATCGTACAGTCAAATTATTTACATTACAAGGATTATTAAATCATTAAAAAAAAAATTATTTTAATAATATTTAAATCAAATTATTTACTTATTTGAAAACTTTAACAAATAATTTAAGAAATCAGTTGAGCTCGAATCTAAGGGCCGAATCAATTACTTTGCCCAAAAAGAAGTTTTCTTCGCCGTTTCTTTCACGATGATTAATCTAATTTTTTTTTTTTTCATTTAAAAAATTTATTATTAAATTTAAATTAATTTCACGTACATATTGATTTTTTTTTCTCAGCCAAGGGTCGTTTCGCGGAATCGGAACGCGCTCTCTGCTGGTTACGAGGTTGGACAAGCCCGTCGAATCCGCAGGTACAGAACGAATTTCAAACGATCTGCGAGGCGGTGGAGAAGCCCGCCGACAGCACCGATTCCGATAAGAAGGAAATCTGGCGATCCTACACCAAACGCACGTTCTACATGCCCTTTATCTTGGTGAGCGCGGCCTTCTTCATCAGCTCTTTCGGCGGCAGCGCGACCCTGCAGACCTTCGCTGTCTTGATATTCGCGAAGCTCAAGGCACCGATCGACAAATACACGGCCACGGTGTTTCTGGGCGTCGCTCAATTGGTCGGCACCATAATCTGCGTTATGGTGATCCATTTCTTGGGAAAACGCAAATTATCCTTCATATCAGTCAGCGGCAGCGGTTTGTGCTTCTTTTTTACTGCCGTCTATGGTTATCTAAGTGACAGCGATTATTTGGATGGAGTGAGATACACCTGGTTGCCGACTACCCTCATGATTGGCGCCGCTTTCATATCCAACTTCGGAATCAGATTGCTGCCTTGGGTTCTGATAGGCGAAGTGTTTCCGGTCAAGGTGCGATGTTTCTTTTTCAGTTTTTATCTTAATTCTTAGCAACCTTATTTAAATCTGTTTTTACTTTAATTTACTTAGTTAAGTTGAAAATATTAATTAAAAATATTACTTATTAAATATAATATATTATATATAATATAATATATTATTAAATATAAATATTAAAATAATATTAAAATATTATAATATAATAATATTTAAATATTAAATATTAAATATAAATATTAATTATTAAATATAATATTTTAATTAAATTTCAGCATATTTAGATTGCATTTATTTTTTCAAGAGCATTAAAACTTCTCCTTCGTGCTTCGCAAATGATTTGAAAATTCATTAATTTATAGGTACGTAGCAGCGCAACCGGCGCTTCGGGCATGGTCGGCTACATTTTATCATCGATCGCGAATAAAACTTTTCTCTACATGATGAACGGCATATCGCTATCCGGAACGTTCATTTTCTACGCTCTCATCAATTTGGCCGGTCTGTGCTTTTTATACACGATGTTACCTGAGACGGAGGGTAGGACCTTAAGGGAGATCGAAGAGCATTACGCCGGTGTACAGGATTTAAAGGACCGGCCTAAACAGAAGCAGCACGTCATTAAGGAGAAGTGGGCGGCCGAGAATCCGGCGATCGTACACGACGAAAGTATAGAGAGTAGATTATAAATTCGCAGATCTAATTAGTTATTGAGCGTTGCAGTTCGAATATATCTTGCTCTTCGCGGAAATTGTAATTATTTCAAGTATTCTATTAATCTATCGCATGGACGAGTTACGCAAAGCGTAATTGCACATCTTGTGATTAAATGAATTTGCGGTTTATTTTTTGCTGTTTAATGCGAACGAGAATTGTCGCGTAAAAAAAGTCTATTACCGTTCCTCGAGTAATACAATCTAAAAATAAAGGAATTAATAGATATAAGATTGATTGATTGATTGAAGAATAATCTAGCGAAGACAAGAAAATAGTACGATTAGACACGTAAATTATACAATTTTCTAAAACATTTCCAGAAATAGTTAAAATAATAATATCTTAAGATTAGCAGTCTTATTTATTCCGTACAAAAAAATTCTAGCTGCCATAAAGCGTTTTTATGGCTTGATTAATAGCGAAATGCTGGAGGAAAAAACTTAAGATGTGTTGCTGCTTGTAAAAGCTTATTTTATTTTGCAAAGACTTTCGTATTTTAGAAATTAGATATATTATATTAGATATATAGTCCATTATTTAATAGACAAGTGTGAAAATCGTGTAATGTCAGTAGAAGTTAAGCTTTTATCACACTAACGCGAATACAGTTATTATACATATCATATTTTTCTGTGATGATCCTTAATACTAAACATAAAAGATGTATATTTCGATAAAACATAAAATCATGTTTTTCTCTATTATATTTTCTTATGAACTCGAACATCTCTCACTCACTAAATATTTTATATTTATATTTGCTCTCCATAGAATTATGAATTTCGAACAAGGTAGAATTTTTAACAAAAATATTGTAAATATTAAATTTTATGCTTTTTTAATTTAGATAATAAAAAGCTTGTTATATAATCTACGAGTGTTTTATGATTTTTAAAAAAATAACCATTCCTAAAGTTTTTGAATATTTCATACTGCTAATTTCTTTTTAAATGCTAATTACTTTATCTATTATTTTAATTTGTATAAACCGATTAAAAATAATAAAATTATATTCTAAAAAAATCTCCTTCCTTCCATAGATAGAATCAATCATAAATAATCTGAAAATATTATTTCCTTAAGTCCAAAAAAAAAGTATGATATCAATCAAATTAAATATATATATAATCTTATCTGTATATAAATTAGAAATATTGTTAAGGGGAAAAAAAAAGTATCCAACGATTGAGATGTGATACTAATCTCGATTAATATTGAAAAATGATTGTTGAAACTACTTGCCAACTAACAGAAAGAACTCGTGGTTCTTCGATATTGCTGTAGATGGAACACGTGGCCGTCTTTATCTAAGAGAGATAAATTCAGAGTGAGATTCTGCCCATACGCATTAAAATAGATTTTAATAAAATAGATTTTAAAGACAGATTCTTTTCCCTAATGTGAAATCGATTCTCTTTTAACAAAAATTTTTTTTATATATCTTATAATTTTTGATATTACACAGCATTGAGTTGAACAAATATGATTTATTTCCTTTCAGAAAGAAAGAAACAAAAAACCTAACTATCTGTATATTTTTGCAGGTCATAAAATTAAAAAAATCTTTTCCTTTAAACCAGAATGTGTGCCCTAAACTAGGAATGAAGAGATTTTTCCAATTTTTTTTTAATTTGAGAAAGTATTTTTTTGCACCTTCATGTTTGGATATAACAAAAAAGTAAAATTTTATTGGGAAAAAAAAAAATACCTATAAAAATACTGGCGATCTCGGCGAGGATCAAGATTCAGGGCGATCGAAAGTCGCGAAAGTGATACGGAGACGAGAGTTATCCGCGGCCCACATCCCCGCGGATCAACAAGTGTCCTCTCTCTCTCCCCCGGCGAGCCCGGTGTGCTTCTATTCACGATTATATTGATGTGAGTCGGGGGTTGCTGGCGATGCGCAGACGCGGATTCTACAACCCCCGCCGGATCATCGTCGACGACGACCCCCGCCCGTCATCGTCGAAATGGTCGATATCTTTTAGCTATATAGAGATAATCAACTCGGACGGTCTACGGTGGCCGTGCGCGAGACGCTTCGCCGAGTTCGAGCAGTCCACCACCAGTCTCGTCGCGTAATCGTTGCTACGAAATAACGCACACCCCCCTGCGTGCATCGTGTGCTGACCGTGGTCCGTGATCGCGAGAGCGCGGTTACATCCGAGAGGGAAAACATCCCCGTCTGGCGCTCTCCCTTCGTTCGCATCACTCAATCCCCTCCCCCCCCCCCTCGCCACGCCGTGCGCGTTAAATATTAATCGATCGGTGGCACCGAGCGCAGCGCAGCGCGTGGTGCATCCGTCGTCGCATCTCACGTCGCATCGACAGCCGAAGACAACGAATCGGCGCGGGATTTCCCACATCGACCTTCATCAGAGAGAACGATCCGTCGTCCGCGAGGGGAGACAACCACCTTCCCCGTTTCTAGGGAGTGACTCTTCCAGGTGACACTTTGACAGTCCACGTGAATTTTACTTGACGGTCGACAGAAAGTGAGAATTCGCGAATGAGAAAGAGAGAGATTTTCCTCGAGAAAGTAAACTCGTCGCGATAGCTTGCTTATTGATTTCTCTTCAACTATCTCTCTCTCTCCCCCTCCTCTCTCTTCTTTCTTTCCGTCTCTCTTGGTTCCTGCCCGTTTCTCTATCTATTCTACTTTTAAATATTTTATTTATTTTATTCTCTTTCTCTCCTTCTTAGCTCTACGTGAAACGTAAAAAAAAATTGACCAATATATACAAAATAGCCGTAATTATATTTTTGCCAATGTCTCCCTTTTTCTTTTTCTCTCTTCTGCTTATTGTTAAATATATATTTTAACCACATTTTGTACGAGTTTTTCTAATCTTTGATATATAAAATACGTCAACTCTCGAGAGTAAAAGCTTGTCCCTCGCTTTCTCACTTCCTGTCAGCCGTGAAAACTGCGGGCATGATCGCCAGACTTTTCATTCATTCGGGCTGACTTTCTGCGTTTTATGCGACGCCGTAGAATCGTCGTGACGTAGGTGACCACGCTCCCTTCCCTCAATAAATTCCGCAAGTCTAACCATTTATTTATCTCGCATCGATACTTCTTCCCGCGATGTTCACAGTCTTAAGATATTTCGCGGAGAAATCATGTGTAAATAAATTTGCTCTCACCTTTTTTCTGAAAATTAAGATTAGGAAAGCCGAGATAAGACGACGCGCTGATAAGTTAGTTACCTATCGTACAACATCCAGCTGAGAATCAGCCTTTATAATCAAACATGATAATTACTTCTACATAATAATTCTTCGACGTGTATTCGGAAAGAAAATCGATATAATTAATTCTTTTGAGACATCTGTTAAATAAGAACTACCATAAATATTCTTAGAAAAAAGTCTTTCATAAAATAACATAAAATGAGAAAAAGTAATATTATTAATTATTCATAATAGAAAAAATATCTCTTATATTTTTATAAATCAGAATTTAATTACTTTATTTCAATTTCATCATTATCATCTATTTCTCCCTCTTATTTTTTTAATTTTACAATTCTTTATATATATATATATATATATATATATATATATATATATTTTTTTTTTTTTTTTCTGTGTTTTATTGGTTTATTAGAGAACAATAAAATTGACAATTATTCGTGATTATTTTAGAGAATAAAAAAATTCGTAAAACGTAATCGGTTGAGTATCTCGAAGGGATTAATTATTCGTTTTCGATTAAAGTAACGGGGAGCCGTTTAAAGACTTGACATCTTTTGCGCTGACGCGCGTGCCTCTGACGTAAACGGAGGCTCCATCTTTTACCACCGTTCATTCTACTGATGCACTGAAATCGAAACTACGTATCGGGTGGCGCGAGAGCGCGAGCGTGGGTGGGCACCGGGTGTAACAATCGATTTGCCTCTCCGAAAATATTTGCTCTCTCAATGTCGTTTCCCGTCGTCGTCGACGGGATCGCGGGCGTGATTGCGAATACGAATCGGATGATTACGTGTCCGTCGACGCACCAACGATTCGATGAGAGGCCAACTCGCGTCGAAGTGTCAAAGTCGAAGGAAACCAAAAGGTTTCTCCTCTTTTGCAATTTTTTTCATTTTAATTCCAATTTCAATTATATTTAATCTAATTATATTTAATTATTAATATATTTTAATCGCGAATTCCATCATTAATTTTACATGTAAATTATTTCGCAAGTTGAGTCTTATTTCAAGAAATTATGTATAAATTATTTAACATCCTCGGAATCTTTATGAAGATATAAACACACATTTCAATAAGTTTTTTCTTAAAGAAAATTTGCAATAAAAGAGATTTAAATAATTAATATTAAAAAAAAATAAGAAGATCGTATGATACAACGCAATGTTTCCGCATTAATAGTAAAAGTAATTTGAAAATTTCGAAGAAGCCAAGTCGCCGAGAAGAAATGGACTTGTCCCGTCGCGTGCCATCGATTTTCCGTATCTACTTGACCTCCGTAAAACGCCCGTCGTCTAAATCATCATCTGTCCACCGACAGACACGCTCAATTACCCACAGCTGTCTATCACGGAAATCGTCGTAACACAACAATGCGCGCAGGTGATACGGTGTTAACATACATACTTGCACTTTTTTTTTTTTACGACAACCGATCGTAGTTAACGTTGACGTGACATACGGCGACCGATATCGTTATCGTACACGGAAAACCTTGTCCTACTTTTATTCAACTAGTACACCGTATCACACATGTGCTTAAGTGCGTGTAAGTGCGTGACGCAATCTTCCGGATGAGATTTTATGCTTTTATTGCGCGCTTCTCATAAAATAATTACATATATGCAGTATAATCCGCGCGATCGTCTCGATTGGATCCGTTTTAATATTCGTGACGTTTTCGAGCAGCGATAACACAGCGCGAGAAGATCCACAGATTCGGAATAAGCTGAGAAAAACTGCAAGTGTGACTAATCCGGATTCCAGTTCTTTCAATCGAGAATGTCGAGACACCAATAATGTTTCAATCATATGTAAGCGAAAGTAAAAAGAGAAACTAAATTTCACACACACACACACATGCAAATATTAAATTTTATATATTATTTAATTCGGAAGAAATATTAAAATATAATTATAATAATTATATTATTATAATTATATTATAATAATTATATATAAATATTATATATAATATA